>JAHDVE020011488.1:30000-48997 GCA_022606495.2 Halesus radiatus | reverse complement strand
ATATATAAAAAAAAAAAAAAAAAAAAATGAAGAAAAAAAAATTAAATGTGACCGAAACATTAAAGTATGACCAATTTAAAAATCAAATTACCTCCCTGAAAATAGATATTGATATATTGTACCCTTAATGTATACTATCTATTATATAAATTACTATTTGGTTATTTTTTTATTATTAAACTATAATTGTTCTGTTGCTTTACGTCTGTACTTATGTAATAAGTTTTCAATATTGTTTAAATATTGAATTGTTTTTATTATTTTATCATTACGTATGTAAATACTCCTTCCATAACCACGAGCTACTGGATCTCACCTTATGAAGAGTGATCAAGATGAAGTTAACATAATCATGTATGTGATGTATTATCTAATAATTATGTTTTTTTTGTAATAAATAAGTAAAATATTATGTGTGCTCCTCCGCATTATATATATGTATGTATGTCTGTGTGCGTTGATAACTTGCCGAGTAATGCGGTAGTGAGCGAAAATGGCACGGGGTTATGCTCACCGTGCCACGATGCGCGGTTGTCAGTAGAAGCCGCTGGTCTGCAGGCTGTAATGGATATATCTTGCGTTCTGTGCTTGGACGATATTTTTTCCTGACTTTCAGTACTTAAACAAAATATTTTACTAATATACATAATGTGCATGTTGATTTACATTAGTAATAAATATAAACTATTCGTTTTTAAGAAATTTCCAAAAGTATACTGAGTGTACGGCACCGAAGCTCGAGGAATTTTCTTGCACCGTAAAAAATCTGTTTTCACCCTTCAATCGACGAGAACGGTCAATTTAGCTCACTTTCCCTGAAATATGTATTTTTTGTATACGAAACTTATTTATCAATATTCCTTATGACCACTGAAGAGATAAACCGATAGAAGTATGTTGTGGGAGTGTCTGTGTGCCCGAATAAAACTGGTTTCTTAACTAAAAAAGTATACTGAATACTTAAAATAAAATAAAATACATAGTGTAATTATATAATAATAAAAAAATAAGAGAATAATACCAAAACAAAACAAACTTACTAAATACCGCCCCCTCCGGCAAGATTTTTTATTTGGGTTCCAATATTGAATCCAGAGGTCGCGGTTCAAATTCCGCGCAAATAGATTTTATTTGATGAATTTGTGTTATTCCACAATGTATTAATAAAAAATAAAAAATAGTATATTTGCGCACGTTCCAGAGTGGAAGATACTCTCAGTATCGCCCTGGTGAAAGACCACCATTCAGAATTGAAACTTTGCTTGAAATGGCTTTTAGCCGTGTTTGGTGAGTAGATCTAAATAGCCAAGTACTTCCCCACCTTCCTCTTCTCAATCTCCTTCCTCTTCCCAATCTCCTTCCTCTCCCCACCACCTTCAGCCACACAAAATACCCCAATTGAGGATGCCATATTCTCACTGACTCCAAACGGTTGGAAGCAGCTGGGACTCTAGTACGGTACTCACATAATTTTTTTTGTTTTTGGTTTTTTAAATGGTTTCGATATTGAGATCGATATGAAAAAAGGCTGAATTTTAAAAAAATGTCTGGAAAAGTACTGAATACCTTAGAAAAAGTACTGAATCCTTCTTTTTTTTCTCTCTTTTAGTACATATTTTTTCATTTAGTTGTTAAAATTTTATAAAGCTGATAAGACAATATATGATTTTTGTACTTAGTCCTCCTCCCAAGGTGTTCTTGTACTGAGGCGGACTAGGTTTTATTTAAAAACTAATTGTTTTTAAATAAAACTCCTCTTCTTGGATTTTTTAGAAAATGGTTTTGGTTTGATTTTTGAAATCATTTGCTTTTTCTGTTTTTTTTTTTTTTATGGCTTGTGAAAGTGAATTATAAAGCTTAGTGGGGAGATATTTATAATTCCTTTATCCAAAAGCAGCACTTCTTCAGCAGTAGTTCTTGAACTGATATTTTAAAAATAATTTGCAATTCATTTGACATCTTCATTCGTCCTTCAATCAAGCCCAGGCAATTACGCATCCGAACAGAGCGGAGTGCGTATAGATTTCGAAACGTCGGATAAGATTATACATAATAAATATGAAAAGCTACCGGCGGCCATGCCACACTCCCCAAGCTGGGGACACTGGGGGCGACCCCGGACGAGACTCAGACAAAGCTTCTGCATTATCACACCGCGCGATGCGCCATCCCGGGCCACCCCTCCTATTTCGATTATGGATTAATAAAAGCGAGTCACGTGTCGCGGATTGTATTTTTATTTAATTTAATGTGTTGTGAATGTTTATTAGCGGGGGCGGCGCGGCTAACTGACGGGGCTCTTTCGGCCGGGGAGGCTGGAATCATTCCAAGGCGGGAAGTGGTATAACGAGAACGCGTGTTCTAACGTTTTAAAGCTATATTCTTATACCATCATGTAACCAGAACTGATTTTTTTTAAATGTAATTACTATCCGGTTTCACCCCGTTTCAACACTTTCTTTTTTTATTGCAGCTTTAATATAATATCCAAAATTATAATTCTCAACACGATTTTCACAATGAAGTGCTGATACCAACCCTGATGTATGGCAGTGAGGCATAGAACCAGCAGAGGAAGGATGAAAGTAGACGGAATGCTATAGAAATGAGACGAATGTGCGGTAAAACCATGTATGATCGTATGAAAAATGTTGAGATTCGTAAAGAATGCAAGGCTGATGTGAGCGTAATAAGCAAGATTAAGAAAGGTATGCTTAGATTGTTCGTGCATGTAGAGCATGAATGAACTAATAAAGGAGTGTAAGGAAAATATATGACACGAATGTGAATGGAAGAAGAAGCCGGGTACGACAGAGGAAGACATGCCACGATCAAGTGAATCAAATACTTGAGTCGAGCCATGTCAGAAGTCGGAATAACACAAGACAATGTATGAATGTGAATGAAGCAAGAAGTGTATCCCAAGATCAAGTTCTTTGTCTGTTCATCCTCTCTGCCTACACCTGCGGGAAATGACCTTTTACAATTTCTTCAATGTTAAAAGCACCCGTTTACAAACTACTAAGAAGAGTTAATAGTCAATTAGTAATGCTTCTTAAATAGTTGTGCCTTAAATTTATTTTCACATTAATGACTACATAATAATAAAAATATATGTATATATTTATATATTTTATATTTTTTTTAAATAGGCAACAATTTTTTTTATTAATTAATATTTTATTAACATTTTATTTTTCATTATATATTTTATCGGATTTTTTTCCATTATATACCCATTTTTTTGTAAAAATTTCTTGTTATTTTGAAATTTAATGATGAGTATTAAAAAATAATATATGTACATGATAGGCATCGATATGATATATCTCGATAAAAATCGAAATCCCATTGTGCAACTACCTTGATGAAACGTACACAGAGCTTTCCATTATCGGGACACGTGTTGACATCATAAATTTTAGGGCCAGCACTTTATTCGATTCGTTTCGGACATAGGAATCATGCAGCTTTCCGGCTTATGATATACATTTGCACGATGGACAGTAATCATGTAGCATGTAGCATAGCATGTAGCATGTAGCATGTAGCATGTAGCATGTAGCATGTAGCATGTAGCATGTAGCATGTAGCATGTAGCATGTAGCATGTAGCATGTAGCATGTAGCATGTAGCATGTGGCATGTGGCATGTGGCATGTGGCATGTGGCATGTGGCATGTAGCATGTAGCATGTAGCATGTAGCATGTAGCATGTAGCATGTGGCATGTGGCATGTGGCATGTGGCATGTGGCATGTGGCATGTGGCATGTAGCATGTAGCATGTAGCATGTAGCATGTAGCATGTAGCATGTAGCATGTAGCATGTAGCATGTAGCATGTAGCATATAGCATGTAGCATACAATAAAAGTACTTATTTGCTTTCTACAGTACTACCAGTACATCAAGTTCATGGTAGTACTGTAGAAATTATTAAATTATTAAACACGAGAATTTCTCAATTAGGGAGGTATTAAATTTGAAAAAATGAAACTAAAAGGATAATTTATTAATAAATAAAAAAAATTGTACTTAAATACACTTTTGTTATAACCATGTAAACAATGTTCTTAATTATGTTTAATATATATATGAAAAAAAAACTTTAACAGTGTTTAGTGACCAGTTGAGGTAACCCGCCACTTTCCCACCCCGATATAGGTAACTTATGGTTACTCCTTCAGGGTGCACGTCAAGTGTCCCTGCACAGCTTTCGCATAGAAGGAGGTTAGTCACAAACGCACATCAAATTGGTTTGTACAGATACTGGCGACGACAAAATATAGCCCTCAGTGGCTCCTTCTGTCGATAACCGGAGTAATCCAAGATGAAATGTGTTTAGTGACCAGATCTAAATAGCCAGGTATTTTCCAACACATCATCTTTCCCATCTCCCTCCACTCCCCGCTCCTTTCTACCAAGGGTGGTCATAGCCGAAAATTTTTAAGTTTGCAAAAACAAGTTCATACAAAAAATGTTTTAGTGAAAAATTGAACAAATTATTTTCGGCTACAACAGCATCAATAATATCGTTTTTTTTTTTCAATATTAGGACTCTAGCATACTCAAAGTCACGAGCCCCCGTTGCTTTTGACCTCACAACTGCGTATCCCGATTGGGGTTGGAATAGTCCCACTGGCTCTGGCAGCTGGGACTCCATCGCTCAAGGCAAGAGAAAGGACCGCCAAACAACTCAGTCTTGGCACACACTCCTTGCTTCTTTCACATTCACATATCGTCTCATACATACTAATCTGTTATTCTAAAACTTGACATGGCCAAACTAATGTTTTTTTTTTTAAAGTTTTATATGTGTTTTATTATAATATTATAATGGAATTCCACCATGTATTATCAGTTTCAAAAATAGAAATATTAACAAAATATTGTTTATGTAAACATTGAAAATATTTATTTCTTCAAACGATTGGTATTCACTTTGTAGCGTCATTATTTATTTATTTATTTATTATTTATTATATTATATACACCCGATATGGGCTTTTACGGCCTATTTGGTTCACTTGATCATGCCATGTCTTCCTCGGACGTCCCCGGCATCTTCTTCCATTCACATTTGCGTCATATATTCTCCTTACACTCCATTCTATGTATGACGAGATTCTTCCAGAAACTTTTTATATGTAATTATTACGAATTATAATTTTTGATAACATATTAATAACGTATTTAAAAAAATATATCATACCGGGTGAAAGCGGGCAGTAATTTCTTTACAAAAATCAATTCTGATTATCTGATTGTATGAGAATCTAGCATTAAAGCACTCCTTCCTTCGTTCATACACTCTTCATGCACACACCATGAAAGCCTCCAATTCTTAATCTTGCTGATCACGCTCATATCAGCCTTTCATTATTTGCGAATCTCAATATTTTCACAGGGTCAAAATGCGGCATATTTACAATTAACATAATATGCCTTATTCACGTTCGGGATCAAAAGCTCCCAACGTCTTGTTCTCTCAAATTACATATTCTGGTATGGCATCAATCGGTGAAATTTCACAAAAATGGCATAATATATATTATCCTAAGTATTATAAATGAAGCTTATTTGCAATCGTGAATTTTTTTAACATCTACGTTGTGATTTAACGGTCAGCACTAAAAAATACGCACTTTGTAGTTTACTAACTCAAAAAATGTTACGAATAATTTATTTGTTAGTTCCATACGATTAATTAGTAAAACGGATGAGGTTTCAAAAAGCAATAATCCTCACACTGTTAAATTTAAACTCCACGTGATGTACGTACCGGAGTTTTTGATAAACGTTCAAATTGCTTTCACTGAATTTTAAACTGCACCTGTTTTCATGCAATTTGATAAGTATTTCATTGAATTTGAAGAAAAATGTCTGAGGATTTTGTCTTTGAAAACCTTATACATATTCCTAACTACCCGTATAGAATTTACAGATAGGTCATTTGTGGTATGGCTAGAGTTACCAACCTGCTAAGTGATGTTTAAGACCATTTTTGAGTGCTGTCCCAAAACCACTTTTAAAAGGGTAGTTCAAAAGCATGGGTTTTAGTAAATTGCTTTTTTGGGTACCTACTTATTATACAGAATCGACATATTTAATTTGTAAATTTCTATCAATGATAAACAGTCATTACTATAATTGCATCGCTATCATGGCAAGAATACTTCATTTAAGTTTTCTTCATTAAGTCGCCACTTCGTTGCTTCAGTTGACTCCTCAATTTAATTTAACCGCACCGCCGACTGAGAGCGCTCTTTACAAGGACCGTCAAAGCGACCTCAAAGGACCGTCAGAATGGCAATCAAAAACATCTCTGTTTGTTAGCTAATACAATCCGTATTATTTATATGCAGGGGGGAGGCAGTGGTGTTGCAGCTATTTGCATACGGCCACGCGACCCGCTAAGCCAAGTTCCAATGACGTTAGCTATCTTATGACAGCGCACGCGTAGTTGTTTACAAATAAGGTAGCGACTATCCCCTAGGCGCGTAATATAGGAAATTTTGCAACAACACTACACTGGCGACGTCAAACAGAGCGATGTTAATATTTGCATTAGTTTTATTCATTACTATTCATTCTCTTTTCTCACACTCGTGTTTACATACCTTCTTATGTACCTAGATAGGCCATCCATATTTCGAAATATTATTATTTGTTTTCATGTCAACGATCATTTTTTTTAAGTGTTCCATATACCATGACACATGTATTCACCATATTTTTTTAATCTGCTGGTAAAGCTTTTTCGTTAGTTAGTTTAATTATTTTCACATCCTATATATTTAAAAATTAAGGTTAGTTTGTTTGTTTGTTTGTCCTCGATTTTCTCGAAAATTACTTGACCGGTTTCGCAGAAAATAGCACAGTCTGTTTTTATTAGTGCTTGGAAGGCTTAGAAAGTAGTTTGAATGAAATCTAATATGTAAAACGGTTGCTATGGCGTTTTAAAATTAGTATGAAAAACATTGAACCCGCCTTGTTTTATTTAGTCCACAGATATAACACTCTGGTTAGCCACAGATTGCGTATTCAAAAAAAGAAGGTTTTTTTTAGGGTAGAATATTTTCAAAATGGAAAACACGAGTAGGTACCTACTTAAGAACTTTTTGATTTCGATATATTTTGAAAAAATAAACGTTTGGAATGAAATAAAATACTCAAATGAATCTTTCTTTATTTGGAGATAGTTACTTTCGCTGTCAAATCAATTATGGCACCCTAATGACAAACAACAATTCACAACTTCATAACTTTATTCCAAAAAAAAAATCCCGAGTAAGGCCGGGTACACATCAGTTAGTCTAATATAAAAACAATGCAGGAGTGAGTGAAATTTAGGCGATAAATTATAGATAAAAAAATCCAACAATTGAAAAAAAATACAAAAAAGAACAAAATTAATACACTATTTATCCTGATGAGAAAATCTTTGCTTTCGAAATACGTTGATATTTATATATTAAAAACAGCGGTGTAAACAAAGTAATTCACAGTCCAAGAAAAAAACTAACAAAACTAATAGCGAACTTACTAAGAATGGGCTAAAATTTGGAAAGGCGCTGATAAAAATGATTGCAATGTTTAGTTTTGATGATGGACTCAATGGGGATATTATTCGAAATATTTTAACTTCATTTGATTGAATCAGTAAGCTAAACGTTATTGCAAATCGTCTAGAAATTATAAATAGTTGAATTATTAATTACTGATCGGATTAACGGAATTGCTAGACATTTACTGCGGGGCAATAATCACAAGTTAAGAGAAAGCAAAAATTGAGGGAGTGAATGAAGAGATATTTCTATAACAGTGATTTTTCTTTAACTAAATTTAGGTTTAGATGTATTGCACTACATGGAGAATGGAACACACTTTCGGGGTGTTACTTAATATATTAAGTAACTTTGAATAGCCAAATAACCTATCCTTTATTTATCTCCTTCTCCGGGCCGCTTCCTTTAATCTCACAACAGCCCCGTAATTGGAAATGCTATCTCCCACTGACTATATATATATTTGGACCTCTCATGAGCAATCACATAAAAAGAAAAACAAATTAAAAACTCAGTGAGATTCTCACAAAGTGGGTTAGTTCAATCGGTCTCGGTTCACATTACATCTGTATAAAGCCCCGCGCCCCCGCTCCGACTGACCACACAGACATTTATCATACTTCCCAACAATCATTATTGCCGCTCTTGTCAATAGAGGAACGGCCGCGGAGTTAATCTCCCCGTGTTTACACACGCGTTCAGTTTTGGCTGAATGCGATTATGAAATTAAAATGGCAGCTTTCTCACACGGGCTGTGGGGCACCCACCCGTCCACCCACTGCTGCGATACCACTTTGCTGCAGCCGGCGACCTTCCTGGGAAGGGTGGGGGGCGGCGCGTGGCGGGGCTTACTCTCCTAGATTGCTCGTGGCCTCCTGCACTTTGCAAGGAAAACACCGCTAGTGATGAAACTGATGATGGTCCTGCAAGTCTGGGAAATTACAAATCGCAAAACAAAGTCAGCAATGTATAATATGTACCTGGACACAAACACTGTAATGCTTTGTTTAATTTAATGCATTTTTTTTTCATGTGAATGGACATATTATTTTACTACTTAATATTTTTTTGTCTATTCTCGTGTAATTATTTATTCAGTATACATTGCATCCTGACGAAGGATACATTAGTTTGAAACATGTTAATATTTATTAATTAAATAGTGGTCTATACAAAACATCTCTTAAAAAATGTCACTGAAAATGATGCCACAACGTGATTTTGCATCAATTGATGAAATTGTTATATTATATTCCATTTATAGTTCTAAGAGGTGACGTCACATGATACAAAGGCCATGATACATGTAAAAACATTATGCAAGTCCGTTGCCCTTTCCTTGCCGTGGCCAGTCGCCGTGAAATTGGGGATGTTCCGTCTCCGAATTGGTGAAATCTCCACGATATTATCCCGGAATTGCAATCATGAATTCACATTTCGTTTGCTCAAACGGACCGCAAGCGAAATTAATGTTTTCGTGCCCGCTTCTTCTATTCTTGGCATGGAAATACTGCATGGGACCAAATAATGTATCTAACCTGGAAAGCGCATAAAGCGATGAATTTTGTTAGATCAGACAACGAAAAATTTTGTGTTCTGTGTTCGGGTTTATTTTATAGAATTCCATATTGATTTTAAGGTTTTTGATTTAATAATAACTGCATATTATCCATTCAACAAAAAAATTGTTCTGCAAGGTAAATATTATTGCGTTTGACGTCTGTTTCGCCTTCCGTGGGCATTATCAAACTGTGATGAAGCACTAAAGCCACTTACAGACGATCTATTTACATTATTTCTATGTATGTACTTATAATGGAACTCACAAAATGTTTTCGTTTTTATTACCAATGCTCTTATTGATTTCCAAGTAAATTATAAGAGCATTGGTATGTGTAATAATTACCTTGCAAATCTTTTTTTATGATTAACTTCTTTTTTAATTGAATAATAATAGGAATTATTAAATTTAAAAACTTTAATAAATATTAAAGTTGGAAGGGTTGACTTTAGGAAAGGACGACCAGATAGTTCAACCTTTCGACGCGTTGGTTTTAATAAGTATCGGGCAAAACGGAATACTTAATGGCATATCTATAATATAATACATCGTGGCATAAAAGCTCAAAACCGTAAATGAATTATTTTATTTTCATTCTAACTTTATTGCCCAGCTTCATCCAAGTTTCAACACAGTTTTTTTTCTTCATAATACCTTTTTTTATTAAACAATTGAAAAAACATAATGGAACAATCATTACGCTACGTTTTGTTTTAGTTTTTTCAATTAAATTGCTGTTTTAGAACAATAAAGTTTACAATCGAAAACAGGTTGGGTCATGAAAATCTTTGCGAGAAAAAATCCAGAGCGCACCGTTCGAGGGTTTTTAGTGGAATCAATATCAGGATATAATTCCTGGTAACTCTCAATAAACACTTCATTCTAACATTAATTGTGGTAAAAGTAAATTTGCAAATATACTGGAGCGCGATAATTGGTATGTATAAAATTTGCATCAAGGGGACTTAATAATAATTCTTCTTTGAATTTATAACGCCTAAAGAGAGGTTAAACAATAATATGTTAAGTTGAAATTTAATTTTTTTTATCCAAATTCGCAATCACAGATGGCGTTAATTCTTAATAATAATAAGAATGTTTTATCATCTTCTTTTTATATAACAAATGATGATATTCTTACTTTGATTTCCAGTGCTGACGATTTCATTTACAAAATATGAAATTACATTATATTAAAATGATGTTCTTGATGAAAAAAAATATTATTGTAAGGTGACGTGTTTTAAGTGCATTTGAGTGGTTTCGATTTGTATTTGGTGTTAATGTATTTTCTATTTCAAATCTCCCTATGTAACGTATCGAGTGTTTTATTTGTTTTTTTTTTTAAATTTATTATGGCTGTTTTTTATTATATTAAAAATTAACGCCATCTGTTGTGATTTTTAAAGGATAGTGGGATTTTGTTGTAGAGTTTAGTACCATAGTATAAGTTTTTGTCCAAATGTTGTGTTTGTGGTTCCTTGTTGTATGTGTTTTTTATACTGAGATCTACTGCCTCATTTTAGAAAAAATACTTTTAGCATGTAATATTTTTTAAATATTGCGATGAATTATTTGTTGGCGTGTGTACATATAGAATACGAAAAGGAAAAAATTATTATCGTAGGTTTAAAGCTCAATTCATATTAAGTTTCTTAAAGGAATTGAGCTTTTTGGGACCCATGATATCAATTCATTCCATATATGCACCCGCCAATGAACAAAAACATCTTAAAATTTAAAATAATTAGTGCTGTAAGTGTTTTTTTTTTATTAAAATTAACGCCATCTGTTGTGATTTTTAAAGGATAGTGGGATTTTGCTAGAGTTTAGTACCATAGTATGTTTTTTGTCCAATGTGTTGTGTTTGTGGTTCCTTGTTATGTATGTGTTTTTATACTGAGATCTAATGCCTATTTTTTAGAGGGTTATTTTTAGCACGCAATACTTTTAAATATTGCGGTGAATTATTTGTTGGCGTATGTACATATAGAATATGAAAAGGAAAAATTATCAGGGGGCGCCCAAAGCCTGTCCCTATTAAGTTTAAAGGAATTGAGCTTTAAATCTACGATATCAATTCATTCCATATGCACTGCCAATGAACAAAACATCTTAAAATTTAAAATAATTACGTAAGCAAAGTAAAAGTTTTTTTTTTATTAAAAATTAACGCCATCTGTTGTGATTTTTAAAGGATAGTGGGATTTTGTTGTAGAGTTTAGTACCATAGTATAAGTTTTTGTCCAAATGTTGTGCTTCTGTGTTCCCTTGTTGTATGTGTTTTTATACTGGAGATCTACTGCTCCTCATTTTAGAAAATACTTTTTTAGCATGTAATATTTTTTAAATATTGCGATGACTATTTGCTGGCGTGTACATATAGAATACGAAAGCGAATTATTATCGTAGGTTTAAAGCTCAATTCATATTAAGTTTCTTAAAGGAATTGAGCTTTAAATCTACGATATCAATCTATTCCATATATGCACCTGCCAATGAACAAAACATCTTAAAATTTAAAATAATTACGTGCTAAAAAGTGTTTTTTATTATATTAAAATTTAACGCCATCTGTTGTGATTTTTAAAGGAGAGTGGGATTTTGTTGTAGAGTTCAGTACCATAGTATAAGAAGTTTTTTGTCCAAATGTTGTGTTTGTGGTTCCTTGTTATATGTGTTTTTTATACTGAGATCTACTGCCTTATTTTAGAAAAAATACTTTTAGCATGTAATATTTTTTAAATATTGCGATGAATTATTTGTTGGCGTGTGTACATATAGAATATGAAAAGGAAAAAAATTATTATCGTAGCTTTAAATCTACGATATCAATTCATTCCATATATGCACCCGCCAATGAACAAAACATCTTAAAATTTAAAATAATTACGTGCTAAAAGTGTTTTTTTTTTATTAAAAATTAACGCCATCTGTTGTGATTTTTAAAGGATAGTGGGATTTTGTTGTAGAGTTTAGTACCATAGTATAAGTTTTTGTCCAAATGTTGTGTTTGTGGTTCCTTGTTGTATGTGTTTTTTATACTGAGATCTACTGCCTTATTTTAGAAAAAATACTTTTAGCACGTAATACTTTTTAAATATTGCGGTGAATTATTTGTTGGCGTATGTACATATAGAATATGAAAAGGAAAAAAAAATTATCGTAGGTTTAAAGCTCAATTCCTATTAAGTTTCTTAAAGGAATTGAGCTTTAAATCTACGATATCAATTCATTCCATATATACACCCGCCAATGAACAAAACATCTTAAAATTTAAAATAATTACGTGCTAAAAGTGTTTTTTTTTAATATTAAAAATTAACGCCATCTGTTGTGACGAATTATTTGTTGGCGTGTGTACATATAGAATATGAAAAGGAAAAAAATTATTATCGTAGCTTTAAATCTACGATATCAATTCATTCCATATATGCACCCGCCAATGAACAAAACATCTTAAAATTTAAAATAATTACGTGCTAAAAGTGTTTTTTTTTTATTAAAAATTAACGCCATCTGTTGTGATTTTTAAAGGATAGTGGGATTTTGTTGTAGAGTTTAGTACCATAGTATAAGTTTTTGTCCAAATGTTGTGTTTGTGGTTCCTTGTTGTATGTGTTTTTTATACTGAGATCTACTGCCTTATTTTAGAAAAAATACTTTTAGCACGTAATACTTTTTAAATATTGCGGTGAATTATTTGTTGGCGTATGTACATATAGAATATGAAAAGGAAAAAAAAATTATCGTAGGTTTAAAGCTCAATTCCTATTAAGTTTCTTAAAGGAATTGAGCTTTAAATCTACGATATCAATTCATTCCATATATGCACCCGCCAATGAACAAAACATCTTAAAATTTAAAATAATTACGTGCAAAAAGTGTTTTTTTTTTATATTAAAAATTAACGCCATCTGTTGTGACGAATTGTGTTATAATTTTAAGTTTCATCCTAATATATTTATTCTAGAAGCGGTACGAATCGTGGTTGTGTACGGTTACTGGACACGCGTTCGGCTGCCTTTCATCATGCTCCGTAGACGAGTAATACAACGAGACATAGATACACGTGTTCCGGGCTCTCAACAGTTCTCGGCTGTAAAACAAATTGTAGCCTAATAAAAATTCCTATATATTTAACTGGCAAAGCCGCAAATTGATTTATTGCTATCAGTGTATATTTCTTGTTACTTTCTGTTCACTTGGTGTTAAGAGAGTACGACAAGAAAAAATTAAAGTATTAAAATAATGCATTTTAACAAGGGAAAGTTTTCTAGGTAAGCATTTTAAAACCATAATCGCATTACTGATGACCTCCGTAGCAAGCGGTAAAACTTATTTTGCTTTTGATATATGGATCACGGGTTCGAAACCAGGCTACAAATACACACATATATTTTTTTATGGATGTAACTCATAGGTACATAAGTTGGGTATATAATGTCTTCAAAAGATTGGTAATCACTTTGTAGCGTCAATATTAATAAATTAATTAAAAATTACTTTGTATTCACCACTTTATTAATATATACATATCAACATGTTTCGAAAGCGATGCTTTCCTCGTCAGGAATATATAGAATATATAGTATTCCATATATTCCTGTTGAGGAAATCATGGCTTTCGAAACATGTTGATATGTATATATTAATAAAGTGGTGAATACAAAGTATTTTTTTTTTTAATTAAATTATACATTAATTAAGTTTTACAATATACAGAGTTGCATTATTAATGTTTAACTATAAAATTAAATGGAGTTCTACAAATTAAACTTCAACGCAATAAAACAAAGAAAAAACAGAAAGGGTACAATTTTTTTTTTTTTTATGTAATTAGTACTCTGCTTCTCCATTAAAAGCATTTGCTTGTGGGATGGTTATTTATTTTATGTATTTAAAAAAAAAAATTCGGATTCTGATTCTGGAAATCGACGCCTTGATTGAAATGTCATTAGGCGTGTATAGTGACCAGATTTGAGTACCAAGATACTTCAAACCTTCCACCTCCTCATCTTCTATCCCTTCCCACTTTCTTCGGCCTCGCAATATAATACAAATTGAGGATCCCACAGTTTCACTGATTTCGGCAAGTTAGAACTGGCGGTAGCATGAAATTCGTAATCTTTGAATTCGTTGTGGAATGACTACACATTTATGATTAAAAACCCACCATGGGTAAAAAATACGCTTTTTAGCTCGTACTGAATTTAAATATTGAAATGAATATTTTGTTGATGGGTGTACACACAGAATATGGAATAGATTAAATTGTTATTGTAAATTTAAAGATGAAGTCCTTCAAGAAACTTATAAAAGTTCAATATATTATTGTAACACTAACATATATAGTATATTAATTAGTTTCTTGAAGTACTTGAGCTGTTAACTTACAATAACAATTTATTCCTTTTAATATTCCGTATGCACCCCGCCAACAAACATTTCATCTCAATATTTAAAAGCACGACGCGTTAAAAGTTACTTTTTCTAAAATATTTAATTTAGCGCCATATGTGGGCGTGTATCAAACAAATTAAACAAAAAAAGTGGAGATAATGTGTACTATTTCCACAACGAATTCATAGATTACGAATTACACCTACATTACTCACTGAACAGACAATCCCTAGAAAGAATGTTTAGATCGAAAAATGATGTTCCCAATTTATATAAGCATTTTCAATTCCTAGACCCCAGACAGGTCAATGAAACTGATTATCTGTGGAAAAAAAATGCTATTGATTTTACCAGATGTATACTTTATTTCGGTCACACAAAACATGCCTGAAACGCACTTGTAAAGGTTTATCTCTTAAGTGTTCACGATTCTTGTAGTTTAATGAAAAGACAGGTGGACGGACCACTCGCGCTCCGTTCGCTTTGCGGCCGCCGCCTACAAAAATGTAATTGACCGATGTAATCAAAAGCTGAATCCCTAGTAGGCAATAATTCGAGAATAATTTGGTAATAAACCTCCCACGGTGTATTTTGCACCGCGCGTTTATGCTTTATTATCAAAGTGGTATTAATGTTTAAGGTGCCATATAAAAAGGATAGCCATAAAGGACCACCTGATCGCCTCAAAGCTTTGAGCAACGAAAACACGAAACATGGTTGTTTTTTCAAAAACAATTAAATGTTATATAATTTTCTATGTCTGTCTGTCCGACCGTGTTCACGACACGCCAAAACCTGTCTTTAAACTTTGTACAAAATTCGAATCAAAATGTGAGAGAACATATTATTCATCCTTGTTTTTGACTTCAAGACCTAAGAAGCCCACCGAAAAATATTTTTAGGACAATTTTTTATTAATATCTAATAATTTTTATAAGGTTCCAGAGATTATTTGTTTAATTAATCTCTGGAACCTTATGTAATCCACCTTATTTGAAACGGGTTAACTTATTTATACTTATACTTGTGGGATATCCAATGCGCGATTTTATGCTCCGAAAGCGAAAACTTTTACCAGAAAACGCTAATCAGCAGAGCGACTGAACTGCTCAATGATGCTGCATTGAGCATTAACATTTTCAATGTCGCTTGCCGACAGTTTGGCGACTCTTTTGACCGATGTCACAAAATAGTTGTAAAACTGCCCCCCATGACTTTTGATTTTGACTTTGACTTTGAATTTTTCGTATCAACCTTTCACTTCTAGCATCTTAAGTACTGTTTAAATTAATACAAATGATTACGTACTTGTGCTATTTGTTATTCCCAATACACTTATCCATGTACATTTTTTACCATTTATCATTTACTGTAATGTATTCTACATATGTAATCTCTAATATATTGGTGTTCAACTGTTTTATAAAGACTATGAAAAATATTTAATACAATGTGTTCTGAACCAAACATCGTTTTCTTGATCGTGTCATGTCATTCCTCATCTAGACGTCCACGACCTCATCTTCTGCTATAATTGACTTGTAAAACTGGTTTTGTATGACCTTGTTTTAGATTGCCTTTTCGACTGCATTGAATGTTTTATATATCAAGTCTCCTAATGTACAGTGCTCTTATCCGTCGCTCCAATTTCTGCATCCAATTAAGCTGTGACCACTTTACATCGATTCTACAGTTCAAAAGTGTAAAGCCGCGTCTCCTGCGGATGCTTTTTGAAAATATTTCCACAAAAAAAAACAAAGAGGCGTTACCGTACACATTTGTATGTGTTCATACACAATGTTTTTGTTTTCCGTTACCGATGGAAAACATTCCCCTCGCGGTGAAGAGGAGAAGGGGGGGAGGGTTTTATTTTTATTTTTTATAATCGCTATACGATGCTTGTCTATGCATCCCGTCCGATGATACTTCATCAGTCACAGCATACATCATTTTTTAGGTTATGTGTACTGAGCGAAATTATAATATATTATTATGAAAAGCTTGCTTATATATCAGTAATACTAATATATTATTTAACTGTTAAGTATTCTCTTGTTTTGTATATGTCTAAAAGCATTACAGCCCTCATATTAAGAGCGTTTCAAAGGACACATTGTGATAAACATCTTCATTGATATTAAACATCATATTAATTATATTAAACAGCGGTTAACACAAAATATTTCTTAATAATTTTACATTAATTGAAAATTATATAATTGTTTTATTCAAACAGTAAACAGAACAATCATATTTTATTCCAATCTTGTCGTCTACACAAAATGTTTTGTTTTTAACCATAACAAAATATTTTAGCAGGAGACGCAATGTGTATGAAAACAAATGTTTTTGTGTATCGTTTTTGTGTAATGTTTTGAAAAAACATTCGCAGAAGCCACGGCTTAACAACTCAAAAAGCATAGTTCTGAGATAATAAGGAAACAAGATTTTTTTGGAATTTTAAACTTCTACTGTACATCTGTACATAAGTGAAAACCTATTATAAGTTCGTTTTTAAATATATTTACCATGCGTAATAATTACTGTAAACTATTGATTTTCCAAATAAATAAAAAAAAAATTAAATCTAATTTTTGTAGAATTACAACTTTCTAGAATTTCTGAAAAATATATTGGGTATATGGTATTTATAAAAACCAAAAAAAAAAATTCTGTTGGTAATGAGTTTGAATAAGATTTGCATGTTTGTAACACTTTGGATCTAAAGTAATTGGTGGTCTTTCACAAAAGCAATACTGATAGTACCTATCTACCACCCAGGAAAGCGATGTTGCATATATGTAGCTATCTCCTCGTAACTTTTTTGGGCTGCTTACGGTTTGACAATATACGAGTAGTTCAGGACAGTATTACTGCTTAGGCATGCACATATTGCTCAAGTGATTTCCAAGAATTCTGCTGTGAGATTTTCGCTCAAGCCGTTCATTGCATATAAAGGGCGATGTGGTTCATCCCTGTGTGACACCGCATTATCTCATGGTCACTGTTCACAAATTCCTTGGCATCTTTGCAAAAAACCATTTCAATTAAAAGTTTTTAGTAACTAAGGAAAAGTACGTAGGTTTTAGAGTATATCTCCCTTTCACCGTGACTCACAGGCGTGGATCTGCCAAAAACAAACGGCCACGAGAAAAGGTGCCGTCCCGCGGCGTGCGCGTAATTTAAATGGCCCCATAAGTATGAAATATTCATCGGCGCGGAGAGCAAAAGCAAAAAGACCGGCCACGATGGACAGACGGACGTCGGACATGTCAAGCGTACGGCGGGAAGCGTTATCCGTTAGCGCCAGCGTCATTGGGTGGGCCGGGGAAGACAGAAGTGAACAAAATACAAAACAATTAAGTATCTTTATGAACATGTATATGTACATTTTTTAAATGTTTACCCCTCAAGTAAATAACTGTTTTTTGTCACAGAAGGCAACAGGCCAAAATGAGGTGCATTAACTTGATTCCCAACTGCCCAGAGCCAATTGGACTATGACATCCCAAATCTAAGGTATGGTATAAGGCTGAAAGAAGTAAGGGGAGAAGATAAAAAGGGGGAAGGTTGAAAAGTAGCTGGCTATTCAGAAACAATCACTAAACACGATTAATGCCATTTCAAACAACGCGAATATTTCTATTCTGAATGGCGGCCGTTCACCACGGTGATACTGGGAGAAACTATATACTATAGGTGAGTAAGATAACATGAAACCGTTTAAGTTCCGAAACGGTTATAACGGTGTTAGTTATTGCGAATTTAGAGATAGTACACAATTCGTTTGAGAATTTCGCGATAAAAGTTTAAAACAGCTCCCCGCAACACTTTGCTATACCCGTCGTAAAGCGTTGCAAAGAAACGCTTCCTTCCGAAACTCCATAGCCGACCGTTGCTATAAAACTCGCGTGGAACGCTTTGGCCGCAACCTTTAAAAAATATATATGTGATGTTATTTTTAAACAGTTCCGAGTAACCACTTATTTTGAAATACCAAAACGGTGTTATTTTGAAAAATGAACTGAAACGCCCACCTCCAGTAACTATGTACCACTCTGAAAATGATACCCAATACTGGCAGATACCTACAAATAAATATTTTACTATCTTAAATAACACGATATGTTTTTGACAAAGTCTGTATTAACTAACCAATGCCTGTAACAAATTAAGATCGCTACCTATTCTGCTTCTTCCTTGTAGTGCCAGGCAGATAGGATGGAAGGTCGCACAACTCGCAGATGTTAATAATAAATGTCTACCTATAATCGCACATATTCATTTATAGCCACAGAAAATAATATATAGAGATACCCTAACACGCAATGGGAAAAAACCAATAAATGGAGGGCAAGGGGTGAGCAAGGCGTGTCGTCAATTTATGTAAAACGACAAATAAATAAGAAGGTTCAGCTTGTTTACAAAAGGGAATATTTTGTTGTAGTATTCGGTTTTACCCTTTTT
>JAHDVE020011488.1:0-27500 GCA_022606495.2 Halesus radiatus | reverse complement strand
CCGCAAACGCCACCCCCGGCGTTTGTTACAAAATCATGGGGTTACTAAAACAAGCAGTCGTCCGCTATTAATACCCCGACTATGGAACTTGCCACCTCCCCTGCTATGGTACACTACCCACAGTACCCACCACCCACCCATGCGCCCCTGGTACAAGAAGCAATTTGGAAGGACCGCTGACCAATCGCAGGCAAGCTGCTTGCATAACTTTAACGGGCAATGCACAGACTCACCCCCGATTCCTAAATTTAACAAATTTAAGTGCGTTCATTGAATTACGTTAATATATAATTTTAGAATAAGTTCGAGCCACTTAAATATTACGTTACTATTTGACACGTTTTGTTTTGTTCGTGAAATATATTTATTTTTAAATGTACATTAAAGAATACCTACTGCCCGGAATCAGTGAGACTATGGCATCCCCATTATGATATATTTTGTGACTAAAGTAAGTGGGAAGGTATGATGGTGAAGACGAAGGTTGAAGTACCTCGTCACTAAACACGGCTAAAACCATTTCAAACAACGCTTCATTTCCGGATGGTTGTCTTTCGCCATGTCTATAAGTACTGCAAAAATAGTTAATAACGCTTCATTGGTTGCATTATAATCTCAAAAACAGTATTATAGAACAGGCCAAATAAAGCAATACATATCATGAAATTTGCACTGATTTTTATGTTGAATTTTCTAGTTCATCGCGATTGTTGTCAGTTCTCAACATGCGTTTCCCCGTGAGCTATGGAACTTCAAAATATCCCATAATTTTCAAAAAATGGTACAAGAAACCATGTCGTTATATCTATATTTTTCAACAGTCAAAAACGTCATTAATCATGTAGGTAAGTAGGTATAGTGGTACCAGAAAGATTTTCGTACGTGCGTCATCGTCTTCTGTCTTTCGTTTTCATGCAAGACGCGTGAGAAGGAAAATGTTTATGCAGGATGATCGTCTATGACGCACGTACGACCTCTAACTGGGACTACTTTATGTAGTATATCTACACCTTAGAGTAACAACTTATTACTCTAAGATCTACACCCATTAACACAACATCAATTATTTTTTAAGAAAAATAAAAATAAACGGGAAAAAATAGTTTCGATGTCACACATTTAACATGTTGAACCTTGTTGCGATTTTAGTTTTTTTTTTTTTTTTAAGATATTGAATTATTTCATTTGAATTTTAAAATGACACAAAAATTTCCTTGTCGTATTGGCGACATTCCTCGGGACGTTTAGAAATTATTTGCATTTTATTTGTAATTTGTTTATACTTATTTTCATTAAATTGATAACTTTCTTTCCCGCTAATACACATATACCAAATATCCTAGTTGGAGTGTAACCGGGCGTTTGGACCGCGTACCAATCAAAGGCGGCTCGCGTACTTCCATCTTCCGGTACTTTCGTACCTCTGCGAAACATAGAACGATATCCACTGCCCCGTGTCCACACTGTCTATTTTGCTAAAGTAATATACCCAGTGCAGGGTACTGCAGCTGAGCTTACCCTACTCATCTTCTACATTCTACAAGCGACAAGGTCCTAGTGACGAAATAACTGTAAAATTTGTGCTGATCCGTCAATGGGAAAAGTTTAAAAACAGTTTTATTTTATTCAAATTGTTTTTTTTGTTAAGAACTATTTAATGTACGTTAATTTATCATTTTACATTGTAAAATATAATTTTCTATTATTATGTTCACTGTCCTCCTCACTAGGGATTCCTGTTCCGATGCGGACTGTATGTTGATGTGTTTGTGTTACTAATACTTATGTTATCTTTATAATTTTTCTGATTTCTTCATCTTCATGTTTACTTAGGCATATTTTGATGTTGTTTTTGAAAATTTGTATCTCTGTGGTAATTTTAATATCACTTAGAAGAGCATTATACAATTTTGTTGCATGGAATTTATTTTTCTTCTGGCCAAAGGACGTATTTAATTTCGGAATATTTATTTATATCATGTACGCCCTATATAGGCTGTTACATATTTTGTTAAGTTCATTGGTCGCACAGGTGCAAAACACATCGCAATAGGTACACAGCCTTCACGAAATACAATAACTTAATATTTAATTTGACTCGCTGACAAATTCAAGGATAATATAGTGTAAGTGCCATTCCAAATAATTAACAAAAGAGGCATACAAAACATACCTCACATTCACTCATACTTATATTCTAGACACAAATCTTAATAATGGGTGAGGACGTATCCAATAACCGTCTGTTATTCTATGCAGTTGAAAATATATCTAATATGTCTGAAAAAGTATTACCTTCTGCGTGAAGTCTAGGTACAAGTGAATTTAATTAGGTTTGAGGTTTTCGTCACTGTAGTGTAGATTATTAGTCAGTAAGGTACTAAGTTTTTCTTTTAAAATTGAGTACAGCTCTTTTAATAGAGTTTTTCAATACTGGAACAATTAAAAGGTTTTGGCCAAACCTTCTTTGTATGATGATCAGTGATCAGAGAGTCGGTAGAGATCAAAATGGGATGTTGGGGTTATTCAGTCGGTGTCGACGGCATCGGGAATCAATTAATTCATCATCGATGTATCTCCAGGAAACTGATAAGGGGACATCCTTCTACGATGTGTTCTATAGTTTATATTTGACCACATCCGTATAATTCAAAGCATTTTAGGTCTCATTATGGTGCACAACGACTGTGATAGCACTGGAGTTTAGTGAGACCCACATCTTCCTAACGAGAGATAACCCTGGCAGTTTGATAGTAGGATCTACAATAAGGAGCCTGTTTTCCACGACCGTGTTCTTATTTATGAGAATGCATAATAGGGTATTTTCACATTTTTTTCTTAATTTGTAAAAAAAATGACAATAACTATAGCATTTTATTTGTTTTAACGTTTACGAATATGTTTTCTAAAACAATTTAAATGTGCTATTTTTGATTTGACGCCAAAACGACATGTTCGTTTTTGTTCGTGAATATGGCGTTGTTGACGTCACGACGATCAACGTCGGTGACATCGTCTAACCAACCAGTAGCGTTATCTACACCATAATGACGTTTTAGCCAGTTCGAACCGTTTAGGAATGTGCGATTTTAGATCGTTTTTAAAATCAACAATTATGAAAAAAAAAAATTACACATTGTTAGTACCTACGATGATCAGAATCAGAAATATTAACTTTAAATCTTCCACACATAGTAATAGTTTGTGAAAATACCCTAAAGGGATGTTGTGAGGTTAAAGGGAGTGGGGAATGGAAGGAGATGGAATAGAGGAAGTTTGTTAAGTACCTGGCTATTTAGATTTAGTCACACAACACGGCTAAATCCATTTCAAACAAGGTTTCGATCCTGCTTTCGATTGCGATTTCGGCCTGTCACACAGTTACCCACATTCAGAGGAATGTTGTGACTGAAGCAGACGTATACTAGATAAAGCTGAATCAGTAGACATAATAGACATAATTAAATCAAAATACATCCTCTACAGTGGCGTAGTCCAAGTGTGGTCCACTTCCTCCCTTTAATTGACACCCCACGACAAGTTCAACCTTCCACACATCCCCCGAAAGTCAATTTCTCTCATGAATATTGCAGTCCCGGTGGCGCGGGGACGTCAGCAGCTAAGTGTCGGGATTTTTTTTCCCGGGGGATGCCGCAACAGAGCTTCGCCCTTTAGGAGGAGAGAAAAACTACAGTTCATTAAATTGTAAGCGTGATGAAGTATATCGCATTTTACGATTGCGTATGTAGGTAGCTCCTTCATTCTGCAAGCTATAGCAGAGATTTCCAAGCCAACGAGTTCGATTTAAAATTTATTAAAAGATTTTATTTGAGAAAAATATTTTTGAAACTTATTGCTATTTAATAATTTGACTACAACTAAGAAGCCAATTGCAGTTGTTCGTGAAATTAAATCCGTCTTGAAAAGTTGTTCATATTTTCGGATATAGAATTCCATTAAACGAACGTTGAATAAATACTTTTTTTAACGAAAATTCGTCATCAAGTAAAAATAGACCATGATTTCAATTAATAAATTGCCATACGATTGACTCGACAGAATTCAGAGCGAAATTTAAAACTCGTCTCTTCGGAGTTCGCCACATTGTAAAGAACTATAAATATTTGTATATGTAAATAATTATTATAGAAAATGTTAATTAAACCGGGGTAGATTTTTTTTTAGCTTTTATATGTTATTTTAAAATTCTTTTCTCCAGTCCTAAATACTAAAACAAAAATTGTATTTCAAATAAATACCAACTCTTCTTTTGCCACTAACCTTCTAATTAACGTGATATCAATGACAAATAGGATTTAAACAGTAACTAGAATAACATGCAATGTGCAGTGTTTTCTAATATTGTGTGTTCTGTGCGTTCAAAATCATATTTTCTCAAGCTAAAACTTTATAATTTAACGTGGTAATCTGGAATAAGTATGTTTCTGCATCTGTTTGTACATAATAATATAAAACCTAGCAATTAATATTTCTACCGCCCCCTTGAGGTAATTTTTCACAAAAACGACGCTATACAAATCATCCAACTAATATTATTATTAAAAACAATTCGGTGATAAACTAAGAACTCACAGATCTGTTTGCGGATATAATTTAAATATTGTTGATATATTTGCTGACTCCATTTATAAAAAAAAACGTCATATAAGCATACCAGTATTTTAATCCTTAAATTAAGTATTGTAGCGTGGATATTATTTTTTTTCATATTATTGTTTTAATTTTCTATTTTATGTTACTGTTGAACGTTTTAAAAATATGTTTTAACTTTACTTTATGATTACTTATATTTTTCGATAGCTCATTATATTCTGTTTTAAAAATCCATGTGAAAACCCAGACGGGTTTTAACATGGATTTTTAATATAATCAAATTAATAAATAATAAAAAAATAAAATAAAATATTCTGACGTTCCTTAAAATACTATTTTTCTTAAACCGAGCCTAAATAATACGAAATTTGACGAAATTAAAATAAATCGTATATTCTTACCCACCCATTGCACCCACATAAAATGTATGTACGAATGATGTGTGTATTAAGTATGCGCTCGTGACTATTGAGTGAGCTAGAGTGCCATGATTGAAAAATACGACGTTATTGTTGTTGAAGCTGAAAACGATTTTTATTTTTATTTTTTAAATTTAATTTTTTTGTATGGAGATTTAGACGGTAGGTGGGGCAGTGCCCTTCGGCTTCAACAACATCAATAACGTCATATTTTACAATCTTAGCACTCTAGCTCACTCAAAAGTCACGAGCCGCCACTGTAAATGCTAAAAGTTTAATTATCGCATAGTTTTGGAACACTATTTATCCCATATTATTATTATTTTTTTAAGTGTGTTGTTTTGTTTGTTCTAAGTAACTTTTTTTCTTAAATAGTTTGTAAAATCTTAGATATCATCATTAATCCGCATTTGTTCTTTGCCACATCTTCATCAATACTTATTCAAATACACGATATATTTTCATTCTATCAATTTTACAGGTGGTGTAATGTGCACATATCGTGATCTATTTAACCCGTCTAAAAATATCGCCCATGTCCGTAGTGCATTGCATCAAATGTTCTCCACAAAAACATGTTTTTTCGGCGAGTGCAATTTGAGTGCACTAAGTGTGACAGATTTCTATTATTAGGTATTTCTGCGTCCCCCATTTGATCGGTGACGTTTAGCCAAAGTGCCATTATTCCCGGTTGGAACTCGCATTCGCATTCACCATTTACCATTATTTGCCATTTGCCTGCAACACATTTACGCGGCGCGAAATAACAGCCATTGCAAATGCGAAATTTTGCGTCAGTCAAACGCAGTGATTGACACATTCAATGGAAAACATCTGCGATGAAATATTATTGACGACCTAATGTCAATACGGCGCACATTTGATAGCGAATCAATGCATATATACTACATAATGAACGTATAAATTGCTTAGCGGTTAGTACTTACCTAAAGTCATTTGAAGATTTTTTTTCTTTTTTTTGTTGTTGTATAATATTAATTACATACAATGGGAACTTGTACCCGCTAAGCCACTACAAGTTAGTTTTCAGAAGGAGTTTAGTTCAACAATATTATATAATACAATAATAAATACAAATGTAGCGCCAAATTATAACAATATAGGTGCATGCATGTTGTGATCAATGTACACTTGTTGAAAAAAATATATTTAAAAAAAATATGATAACAGCATAACAGTTTTGTTATAGAGATACTAGAGTCCAATTATGTAATACCTATTAAAATACTATTATAAAAATATCAAAATATTCACAATTATTAAATAATTTGAGAAATAAAAAAAAAATTAAAAACAGCAGTACAGTTATGTTACAGTGAGGATAGATTTATTATAATGGTAACACATACATAATTTTAAAGATTACCCGCTGCTATCAAGGAGATATACAATCAAGGAGACCATCATATTTGTTCAATAGACAATGTAATAAAGAGCAAAATAGCGTAAATACAGCAGATACCAAGGAGACCGTCATATTTCTTACCATCAATACACAAGGTTACTTTCCAAAAGCCAACGCTTTAACATCAGTGAGAATCGATGTGTAAATTCTTCCACAGCCCGTAATATTGTAAATAGACAAATATGTATCTATTCATTGATAAACTAAAGTTTTTAAGACAAGATTTTTGTGCATAGCGCAAAGGGTATCAATTATTTTTATAAACAATAATTATTAGCCTGAAACACTCATCCAAATTGAAAAAACCTTCTGAGAAAAGATAAAAGGTCGCTGACAGGACTCGAACCTGCACCCTTCTGATTGCCGGTCAGATGCTCTACCGTTGAGCTACGTCGGCTTATCGCAAACCCGCCAAGTTAATCAATATATACTAGTGTTTCATTCAATAATTACTGTTTTTATTATATTTCACCTGTAAACAACCAACTTTATCAGTATGAGAAAGGTTTGTAACGGCTAAATCCCTCAATAGATGGCGTCGAGACAAATTATGTCTACATTTTATTGTGGTAGAGCATCTGACCGGCAATCAGAAGGGTGCAGGTTCGAGTCCTGTCGGCGACATTTTATCTTTTCTCGGAAGGTTTTTTCAATTTGGATGAGTGTTTCAGGCTAATAATTATTGTTTATAAAAATATGTATCTATTAAAAACTTCTTCATATTTTTAAGGTCATTTTATAAATATTCTCCAGTCCTAAACATTATAAATATTTAAAATAAATAACAACTGTGACACCAATGTTCCAATAAATGTAATGTTAATAGAAAAGAAGGATAAAATAGCAACTGTAAAATTCGTATATTCTCTAAGCTTGTATTTTCTCATAAAACTGTAATAAAAATAATTCCTTTTTTTAATTTCTGTGTTCATCTGAAGTGACCTGCCAGGTAAGTTTGTTTTTTCTGTATCTGTTTGTACATAATTAGATAGAGAATATGAAGTAATCTTTCTATAGCGGTATTTTATCACAAAAACGTCGTTATGCAAATCATCCACTTATTATTATTATTATTACATGTATCGACCAAATAGTTCATACCTCGAAGGCTACACGTGATCACCATAAGTACCTAAATATCAACATGGTTTCGCCATGTTCAACCAAGGGAAAATAAGCTTTTTTCTCCATTGCATTATTGTGCATAAATACCTAATATTATATTTAATCTCATTAAGGATACATTTTAATTCAAATTAATCATCTTATGCAACTCTAAGATTCGAATATGAATGCCATGCTTATTTATCTTGATGAGACACCGTATCGCCAAATACAGGACGAGAATAACAATGAGCGAAAAGAATCCGGTGGTAATTCACTAATTGCCTTGGATACTTTGTTCTTTTTGCTCAAGTGGAGTTTTCCCTCAAGTTTCTCAGTTATTCGATCCTCCATGAATAATACTAGTGGGTATATAAAGAAGAGGATGACAAATAACACACCAATTAAATTGTTAAAACTCTCAGATGGAAGACTTGTTTCCGACCTAATATTATTTTTAAATTCGTTAATGGTATTATAGACAGACCTTATTTACTCGGTTTAATCAAATTTAATATGCCAACTAGAACTACTCGATCAAAAATTTTATTCAACTGTAACAATAATTTCAGGACTGAGTCATTCAAAAATTCACTTATACCAAGACTTCACGCAAAAGATAATATTTTCTCAGACATAATAAATATGTTCAACTGTACGTAATGCAAATACAGAAAGACACATTATTGCATACATCCTCAAAAAGTATGAATAAAACATGAGTCTAGAATATAAGTAATAATGAATGTGCTGTGTATTTTGTATATTCGCCTTTTTTGCAAAATTATATGGTTGGACTTACATGATTTTATTGCTGAATTTGTTCGTGAGACATTAATATTTAGTTGTTGTATTTTCGTGAAGGCTATCTATTCTATCTATGTACCTACTGTGATATGTTTTGCACCTGTGTGCAAAATTTGTAATTTGAATTTAAAATAAAAAAATGTATAAGCTCATATAGGGCGTGTGCAATATAATAAATAAATAAATTATCATTGTTCAAATATAGGTAAAAATTTATAAGACTAAAATGTATACCAAGTGACAAATATAACGATAGTATGTTAAATATTATATACACATACAACGATAAAATATAGTTACACATACACCTGAAAAGAAGGAAAATCGGTAGTCAGTTGGTTAGTTTTGTTGAATTGAATGTTAGAATTTATGTATAGTGAGTTCGGGACACCCCCGGGTAACATCATCTTCCTAACGTACCTGAAAAAAAGCATCACGATTATTTTTTTGCCACTTCACTCACCCGGCAGAACGCTTGCTGATCACCGACATTTGTGCAATACCAAATCAGTAGTGGTACATTTTGTTCAGGAAAAGAAACTGAAACCCGTTGCACTGTGGATCATATGGTTTTTTTATTATTTTTTTATTACATTCGACATCTAGCTACTGCATTAATTTAAGTAAGTTATTATTACTATAATTTCTTCAAACGATTGGTTTTCACTTTGTGGCGTCATCATTAATAAATTAATTAAAAAATATGCTTTGTGTTCACCACTTTATTAATATAAAGATATCTACATGTTTCGAAAGCGATGCTTTCTTCATCAGGAATTATTTCATTTTCATCATTTGTTTATACTTGACATTATTATTGTTAGCATTCTATATATTCCTGATGAAGAAAGCATCGCTTTCAAAACATGGAAAATATCTGTGCATAATAAAGGGGTGAATAGAGGGTGTATTTTTTAATTAATTAATTAAAATATTATTATTAATTTGATAACTACGAATAGTTAAGCTGCGGTTGAAGACTACCGTAATGAAAGCCAGCCTCCAATAGAAGATGGAACCACAATGAAAAAATGTTGCTAAGAAATTTTTCATTTACAAACCCTGCCATGCAAAATAAATGTTTGCACAAATAACCTTGAGCACTCTGCAGTTCCTAAACATCACTGCAGTTCATCAGATTTCAAGAAATACCTATAAATTCTCTACGGGTAGTTGTAAAAATTTATAAAATTTCAAATGACAAAAATTAACAAGCTCTAATCCTTAAATTCTATGCAATACGTCCCAAAACATTAAATATATATACGTAGTATATGCAGGTTGCTAACTCCAGAAATATTACGAATGATTTATCTGTTGATTCTCTACGGGTAATTAGTAAAATGTAAAAGGTATCAAACTATAATATTCTAAATTCTATGATAGGTGAAGTTTGAAAAGCAATTTTGAACGGTTTTCTTAAAATACCTACGTACTTAAGGCGATCGCTTGTTTCGCAATCGTCAAAATCAATAAAATGGTGTTTTTTGCTTTGAAAGTTTGATTATCTATATTTATTCTAGGTTCTTCGGTAAATTACTGTGAATGGAACAAATCCTTGCCCCAAATTTAACCGAACGTTTTTTCAATATTTGTTTCTTTATAAGCCTAGAAAAAAATTAAGAGTGAGAGCTGTAAAAATGATTTGATATCTAGGATCTCCCACTTAACAACAATTTATCTAGTTTTATTTTATGGCGTAATGTAGAAAAAATTATTACCCATTAGATGACCGTGAAACATTTTGAATTTTAGCCCTAAATATAACAGCATAACATAAAATACGTGTTTTTAATAAAATATTTCTTACGTAATATCGAACAGGCACCCGGAGGTTCGTACAATTTTCAACTCTATAGTTACCGATCGTTAGGACGTATTTCAATGTTCCACTTCTACCATATACCGAGTTAGTTCACGCCCAACTTCAGCAGACTACAGCTTGAAGATTATCACCTTTATCTAGAATCAACAGATAAATCATTCGTATTATTTCTTGAGTAATCAACCTGCATATAGTTTGGATATATATATTTACACCTCTTCCATCCACAAGCAAATGCTTCTAACGGAAGAATAGTATAAAATCGATAAATACAATCTCTATTATATCATGTAACAAAAAGTTTAATTAATAAATGAATCTAAAATATATATATATTTAATCAATATAGTTTGTCTTCAATATTTTCCCGCCGTGTACAAATAAAGCAAAACCTTTTACGTAAATTAATCAATAAAACTATGATCGGTTTCACTTGCCACAGGGAATAATCATTATTCGTCCCCACGGTATTTCATGACATTTCCGCAAAACGTATGCAATCGCCGCATTTAAAATGTACTGGTCAATTAAACAGCAGTCGCATCACCCCCCCGGCGGGTGATAAACGACCCCCTCCCCCACCCAAAACACCCTTATACCCTTCGCACAGTTATTATTCGTGGACCTACCGTTCAGTAGCAGTACATTACCGGCCAGTTAATTAACTGCCGGCCGTTCATTAGAGGTCAGATTCACTCGATTTACTGTGTATAAATGGATTTGTAAACAGTTTGGCAATGCCGGCAGTCTAGCCATTCAAGAGGAGATGATTAAATTGAAACAATTGATTATTAAGACAATTGCTAAGAGCTTGATTATTCTCGTCGTCATGATCCTGGTAGAATATCACATGTTTAGTTACCAAGCCTGAAAATACGGATTCTTCCCAACATTCATCTCTTCGTTCTTCGTTCCACCTGAAGACATTATTATGTGCTACCAAAAAACATATTTACTGACAATGTTAACCTTCAATCGGTCGCGCGGCGACGAAACAACCGCGCACGTCTTTTTAGCTCCTGTTACGGGGTTAATACTTATACTAATTATATAATATCTGCTCTTCCGGGTAACCCGAGATAGAGATAGAACAAAGCAAGGAATACACTATTTATCATTATTTATACATTATTTATTTATTTATCTACTCCCGCGCTGTGTATAGAATTCAAAGTTCAATCGAGCGAAGAACGCCTTAACCGCACGCGACACGCGCCTAGCTTGCAACAGTGTTGTAAAATGCGCATAAACTACTAGAGAAAATGTGGAAATCAAAAACGCACTTCGCATCCTGCACAAGGAATATCTGCCTCAATTACAGCGCTTTCATTTACGGCGAATGCTATAGTGTCATTATAATTTTTTTTTTATCTATTTACAAATAGGTACGTTTTTTTGTATTAAAAATACAATATAAATAAACGATTTAGCATAAAACGTTTTAGTATTTTATATAAAATTATCTTTTTCAGTGGTCGATTAGGCTACGCGTCATCATAAAATTCAAAGTTATGTTAATAATGTCATACAAAAATCTAATATGTCTAGGATACTGTCATAAGTAGGTACGCACCGACACTAATTTTATTTCTCTAAACAATCCATAAAACAGTGAAAATGAAGAAAATTACGTAATCCATAAAATATATAGAGTAAAAAAAATTATCTTAGGTATTAGGGAATAAGCTGATAACTGCAATTTTGGTCATTTTCTGATAAGTGTGAAAATACGGTTATTGATGTATTTATTTTCGATTGGTAAAATCCTGATATCTCTATTAATTTTAAAAAATCTTAAATACCATGATCAAGTGGTGATATGTGAGGAATCATAAGGGTTAGGTTAGGTTAGGTTAGGTTTATCAAAACATGACAAAAGATCTGTTGTTAACATACTATTTTACACTTATCAGGTTATTCACAAACACTACCGAAATATTAGTATTGTAAAAGAGTACCTTTACGATGATATATTCTATATTTAAACACAGTTATTTTGAACACATAACATTTGACGTTTCTATTTTATAAAAAAAAAATGGTTTCCTGGGGGCTTCCAAAATACAAACAATAAAAATACGTACGTTATAAAATGAATCCATAAGTCATATATTTCATTTTTTATCTCCCATTCGAACCCCCTAAAAACAATGACGTGAAACAAACCATAAAAAACATAATTTTCAATTTGTAACGAAGCATTAAAGCAATTTCGCATTCAGTCAACTTTTACGGAGACATAAACAATATTAGCGAACGGTTGTGGTGACAAATTTATACTCATTAGTGTCCATTGTTATATAATGTACACGTGTGCTGTTCGTGGTTGCTACTGGGGACTGGGACGTAGAGTGGGACATGTGTTGCCGGTGGCACACCTTTTACTTGAGTTATTACTGTATCTGCCCAATTGCTGGCTCCGACTCCAATTAGCACGTAATAGGAACGCAGAAGTTTTTTGCTAAATATTCATCAAAACCATCGATTTTTTGTTTGTAATGTGTTTATTTTTATTTTTTAATTAAGGTAAAATCACTGCGTGGCATTATTTTCAATTAAATGATTAAAGGTTATTTTGTAAAAATCACTATTTAATAAGTAAATATCAACATGCTTCGGTTCCTTCTTCAGGGTACAAAGTAAACAAAACAAAAATTATGAGAGGATAAGCATGGACAAACTATAAAAATAGATAAAAATTAAAAATAGGTTAATGATGAGACAGGGTAAATAATTGAATCTTAATGTAAAAAAATGCCTATGTAAAATTATTATAAAACACATTCTTTTTTAAATTTAATGTAAATCAAATTTAATAATGTTATTATTAAGTTCTGCAAGATTTTAGTTTTTATTATTGTGACAGCTGTTTCGGCGTTTAAGGCCATTTTCAAACTGTCTGCTTTTCAAACAGTTTGAAAATGGCCTTAAACGCCAAAACAGCTGTCACGATGATAAAAACTAAAAATACTTGTAGAACTTAATAACAACATTATTAAATTTGATTTACATTAAATAAAAAATAAAAAGAATTGATTTCTACGAATTAAACGCAAAAACAATTATTAAGTTATTATTATGTTTATATTAGAAAACTTTTTTTTTATATAATCAATGAAGAACCGTTTTTTATTTTTACTTTTTGTTTATACAAAATAAGTATTAATCATGTAATTTTTGTATATTCTTTAAAAACACGAATTTTGTAATATGCATTTTCAAGTTACAGACAGGAGATTAGAACAAAATCACTAACACCACTGAAGAGATGTAGATAAAAATGTGTTGTCTGTGTGTCCGTGAGCCCAAAGTGAACTAAAATTTTGCTAACTTCTTGTAAAATTGTTTATAAAAAGTCCTAGTATATTTTTTACCATTTCTCATTTATTGTAATGTATCTTAATCTCTGTAATAAATTCGTGTACAACTGTTTTATAGAGACTATGAAAAATAAAAAAATTCGCAAAAACAGAAAAAAATGCAACTTAAACAATAATTGAAACAAACCAAAATGTCAGTTGTTGTTTATGTCAGACGATGCGCCAGCAGCGCCGCATAGTGGCGACAACCGACAACTAGGTCACGTGACCGCCAAAATCGCACGTTTACCATCTACAAAACATGAGTTATGTGGATTCTTTCTAATCTTTCGAAAAACATTAAAAACCGCACACAACTGGTACGTACATCGTACTGGGAAAGCGATATTACGTTTAGATAAGTGAAGTTGATTTAAAAAAAAACCTGCATTTATAGCATCAACTGGTCCCAATTAGTCCTTGATGTATACGATATAAAAATAAATTGCCAATGACACTTAATATTGATGGAATTACGTACATCGATTGTACAACGACTATACTCTTTACAAGAAAGTGGTTAGGTAGGTACCTAGTTACAAATTTATTGTATTTACTGATGTGCAAGTTTTTTAGTTTCAGCCAATTACATAGAAGTTAAACGGAAACCCGTTGTAAATAGTGGATTATAAACTTTATTGCAAACTGTGTTGTTGCTATCGATCACAAAAATATTAGCTTTAATTGGGTCTACAATTTATTAGTATACTGACGTAGAAAGTACCTGTATAATATTTATGTATGTGACACAGGTTTGACATCAGTGAATATATTCTCGAATGGGAAAAAACCTATTTAATAATAAGGTCCTTAAAATCCTTTTACTCTATTTACTTTTCCACACATATTCAAAAGTGAACTTTTTTCGATTTTTACGATTTTCAAAGGGAAAAGCTTTGAAGCTGATTTCCTACACTGAAAGTTTATTTTTTTTATGAAAATAATGTACTTATTTAAGGACCAGCTCTCAATATCAATGCATAGTCTGCTAATTCAAGCAATACAACAAAATATGTATCTATAAATGTATCAGTTAATATGAAATAAAATAAAAATGCCATCGTGATCGTAATGTTTTTCGACAATAAAAAATATTATTTACCCTTTTAGGGCACATGGATATGCCGACGACGCACTCGTACAAATTTATTACTTCAATGTATCTGTGGTGTACGCACTAACGCCAAAATATTTGTCTTTCGAGGCTGGGGTTAGGTAGGGTGGCTCAAACAGAAGCCATAATAACATCGAGTTTAAGATGAATCATCCTCCCGGCAGCGCCCAACATAACACATGTACCATCGGAAGGAAACACCGCAACAATACAATGCGGCGGTCAGCGAATATGTCCCGTGACCCGCGTGACCGTTTGTTACACTAAGTGCGGCGGCCGACCGCTTCCGCCCCCACCCACCGCCCCCAAATAATTGCATTAGATCCTCCCACACACTTAGCGAACTTATATTGCGTCCACAATAACTTTGACCGCGGGTCAACCACTCGCCCATTCCTCTTGGCGACCGTAAAGCCTCGTTCACACAGAGCGATTGCGACGCTGCTGTATTGCCGCGGCTAGTGATCGCCACTTCTTTTTCCCGCTAGTAGAGAGTCACACGGAGCTACCGGAATGTTTGGAACTGCGAGTAGGAAGTAGTGAGTGAACTGCCAAAAAATATCGTATGGACCTGGTTCTGTATTTTTGAAATGACTGATGAACAACTATTAAGTGAAATGGAAAGTTCTCGCAAAAAAAAGGAAATGGGTTCACGACTGGATTAGTCCAAGAGAAAAAACACAAGGTAAACAAAAATCAAATAAAACCGAAATGTCAGTTGCTGTTGATATTAGATGATGCAACAGTAGCTCGGCATAGCATAGACAAACGGCAACTAGGTCAAGTGACCACGAAATCGCGCGTTTATCACAATCAGAATCGAATATGTTCTAATCGAATCGCGCGAATTTTTAAAAGCTACCAATTGAATGGCTCGCAGCTAATACCTTGTAACACTGAGTGATTTCGACGCCCATATTCAAACAGCAGCGATGAAATCGCTCTTTGTGAGCGAGGCTTAAGTGAACTTCTCGCATGGTCTTTCAATTGGCTTAGAAAGATTGGTGTGAATAGATTTTCTGCTGAAAATATGGAATTGCTAAAAAAATATATACATACGAGTATATCAAAGGTATTTTAAAAGTTAATAACACAACAAAAAAAACTTTTAGCCTGTAACGCCACAATATAAAAATGATCCTTTTTGTTAAGTTTAACGGAAAGGTTCATTTTTCGTAATTGACGTTTTAAAGCTGACGATAAAATCGATGATTTTAGCTAGCGCACGTTGTTTTAACGCTATTGTAAACCAATATTCAAAATTACAATTCTTTGCAGATCATTGATATTGTCTCCAATTAGTATTGTGTCGCCTGCTAACGGTATACTGTTTTTAGCCGCTAGTCCGACAGTTTCCACAATTTGTTTATATTTTTGTGAAATCAAAGTGACCGGTACGAGTGCAGTTTCGCGTACTTATTTCAGGCTGCAGTCTGCACGTTGAAGATTGCCGTGATGATAGCCAATCTCTGAGAGGAGAAGGTACCAAGAGAAACAAAAAAACCTAAGCTTAAGTTACTTGATTCATCTCAACGATCATGAACCCCGTGAAAAATTGGTTAAATTGTAATTTTGAATGCATGTATCGGACAGCAGAGACTTATTAACTTAAATATTGTAATTAAACTATTTAATGAATTTATATTTAAAGTTCTCACATATTTCTATATTATTCATATTTCTAAGTCCCTAGTTTGCCTTTGTTTAACTGAAATCACCCCACACGTGTCTATGGCTTTCATGATTGGATTACTCGCACAAGTAATTAATTTTCGGCCCTATAACGCAAATATGTTCCTTTGTTCCTTTATTGCCCCATGCATTCCTGCAGAGATAAGAATAATTGCTAATAATAACAACACGTGTGTAAATTGTACAATCCTAACCCAATAAATATGGAAGCAACTGGTCAAATCAGCCGGCCTCCATGGTCGAGGGGTAAGGCTCTCGACTACGAATCCGAAGGTCGCGGGTTCAAATCCCGGAGGGCGCAAGTAAATTTTATTTAATTAATTTGTGTTGTTTCACAATTAATTCATTTAAAAATAATATAAAGTATATTTGCGCACGTTCCAGAGTGGAAGATACTCTCAGTATCGCCCTGGTGAAAGACCACCATTCAGAATTGAAACGTTGCTTGAAATGGCTTTTAGCCGTGTTTGGTGACCAGATCTGAATAGCCAGGTATTCCCCACCTTCCTCTTCCCCTTCTCCTTCCCCTCCCAATACCTTCAGCCTCACAACATTCCCCAATTGGGAATACCATAGTCTCACTGGCTCAGACGGTTGGGAGCAGTTGGGACTCTTGTGCGGTATTCATATAAAAAAATTAAAATATTCACTGTTTCATTTGTAAATCATTACCCAAGATCCCTAAAGAAGAAACCGGCAATTTACAGTCGATGTCACTGGCGTGAGAATACACGATTAATTTTTGGGTGAGTAATTTAACTGTTTTTTTGACACCTATGACCATGTAGATTCAATTTTGAAAATCTATATGGCTATTCAAATTACAGTGAAGAACGCTTAAACCTTTTTATTATGAATACAAGATACTACCTGAATGTATTAGTAATCTTTAGATAGTGTCTCGGATATACCTATCCGATTTTTAAATTTAAAAAAAAAAGCCATTTTTTAGCCAAAAAATATATGGGAATTAATTGAAGATGATATTAATAATTTTTAGAAATCGATGTATGATACCGATAAAATTATCAGAACGAATTGGGGTAGCTATAGTTCAGTGGAATGGAGCGCAAGATCCCGGATAGACCATTAGGCCTAGGGTTTGAGTCCCAGTTGCTACCGTTATTTTATTTTTTTAGTTTCATGTTTTATTTTGAAGGTTATTGATTAAAAATGTATTATATTGAGATGTACAATGCCAATGTTTCTTCCGGTGGGGAGGAGTATATTGCTCCTGAATAAAATCTTATAGGATATCGACATATTTTGCGTCAATGAGGAGAGTTTCAAAAGGCAAATTCTATTGATTCTTGAAAGAATATCTCCTCCACCACGATCTCACCACTGCCTGAATTTTGATTTTTTTTCATCGTTCTTGAAAATTTGCAAATCTTTTTGTCTTATAAATATTAAGTAGATACATGTATTTTCTAGTACGCATTAAATGTACAATATATTTGTAATGTATAAGAAATTAAGTAAAAAATATTATAGTTATTATTATCATTACAAGCTTCAATAATTTATTTCACAAATTGAAATTAATACAATAATCATTAATATACTGTTATCGTCATAAAACAAAATTGTGTCACTGTCAACGTTGTGTTAATACTACTGATTAACTGCTGCCAATATTAAACACACTGTGTACATTGTTTCATAGGTACCACGTGAAAACAAAGGGAATTTAATTCCCTTCTGTCGAAATGCTGTCACAACTCGATAGTAAAAGCCATCGTTTATCGATATAAGGTTATCTTGACAAAAAACAGATGTCCCATTGGTTGTGGTACGGCTAGGGTACTCTCCTATTAGGGCATTAATTCGGGAGAGATAAATAAGTTAACTGCCCCTACGTACCGCGGGCCAAGCACCATTTGACCGTTGGTGACTTCCCTAATTCCAGTTTACCATCGGTGTCTGTCGGATGAGGCATTCGTCGTATTCGGTATTTGGCCACAAGTATGCGAGTAATTTCCCTTGTTTCGTTGAACCCAATATGTTATCCTTTTACTAACATCCTTGTGGCATTCCGAAATTCTACACGGGAGCATGATATTTTTAATTTTATCGTGTTTTAAAACATTTTTTTTGTTTTTAAATTATATAATATCAATATTTGAAGCACAGACGTCAGGTGGGAATGATGTCCTTCTTCTACAAGTATTTCAATGGAAGATGCTCCGAGAAACTAGCGTCATTGATCCCTTCGGAACCGATGCACAACACTTCTGAAAACACGTGGAACGACTCGTTCTAGTATTATACAGTTTGGCTGTGGAATGATTTGTCGGCCTCTGCGTTTCCTCCCTCCTACAACCAGGTTCACTCCCTCTTGCCCTCCAAAAAACCCTCCACACAGCATTTTTAAAGATGACATAGGCTTTGAGGGTAATTATTTCCCTGTATGGAATTGATGTTAAATAAACAATAAATTTACGATTAGCGCCATACTTTTTTTATTTATTTATTAGAAAAGTTCCCTTAAATCGCCGATTCTCGGTCCGTTTAACCTTTTAAACAAACTTTCAGGTGTCAATCATAACAACATAACCGTTGCACTGTACTCTTAAGAATTAATAAATTCATGGTGGAAACAGAATAAGAAAGATTTTGTGTGTCAGTAAACTCGTACATCTCAATCTGAATATAACAAAATAGCGGTGCATGCTCATAACACAAGACTAACAGCAAACGATGGACTTGTACTTCCCAGATATCTAAATAAATACGGTCAAAGAACCTTAGAATACTACGTCATAAAAATCTACAACATGTTAATAAAAAATTGTAAACTATTTTTCAGAAGGAGATATATACTGAAAAAATTGTTATCAGAAAAAGATTTTTTATACTATTCTTATTTTCTTTCTTTTCTCTTTATTTATCTTATTTTCCATGTACTTATTGTACCCTTCTTTGTTTTGATTTTCCTTGTACTTTTGTACCCTCTTTTATATATATACAATACATCTTTTTTATATTGTTTTATTACAATAATGTTCTTAAATTTAAAATGTGGACTGTTTTAAGTACCCGTTGATAAACTGATATCAATAATTTTAGCGGGACTTCAATGTAAAAAAAATGTATGTAAAGGGAAAGAATAAAAAAATAAGAAAATGTTGTGATATAAAAAAATTTAAAACAATATTTTTTTCTAAAATCACAACGTGTGCTTCAATTTTCAATCCGTGAAAATTGAGAGTTGAATAGTTACAAAAATAATATTATGGTTTCTGCTTCTGACATAATTCATGATTTAACATGACGTCATCCCTCGTAATAAACAGTCCCAAAACTCCCACACAACAATATTTCTTGGGCTTATACAATAAATATTAGTGTAAATACGCATTTTCTATTTGCGTGAATAAATTGCGCCACGCCAAACGGATTTGTTTGCCTTTCTCATGGATTACACTGGGCTGCAAGACCCCGTATTATATTATATCGCAATCGCTGGCGAGTTCCGCACAGCAGCGGCGGGTACGAAACACATGTACATGTAGTTGCAAGGCTTGCCTAGCCGATGGGACATCGAAACAAACAGCCACTTCTTACAGGGATGAACAAAAAGCTTTTACTTCCTCAATAAATGTAAAATCACTTTGTGTTATCATTTTATATAAAATTAATAAAAAATATTTTTGATTCGTTCCCGGTCCCAGTTCCTACCGATGTCTTTTTTTCTTTTGTGTTTCTTTTCGGTTTCATGTTTAATTTCGAGAGTTGTTAATATTATCTTCAATTAGTAGAAAAAGAAAATATTTTCTATATAAATATCAACATGTTTCGGAAGAAAAGCTTCCCTCATCCGCATACATACATCATATTTTTATACCGTGTCATTGCTTCCGAGATATTTATATATTAAATAGTGGTTTAAACAAAATAATTCCGCTTAAATTTTTCAAAAACCTTTTAGTTTATTCTGTATTTCCTTACATCATTACATTCATTAAAAACGAACCATGAGACATCATAAAAATTGTACCGCATGTCTTCCACAAATTTTAAATTTTATTTAACATTTCCAAATGGCTTCTGTGTTGGCAAATGCGTCTGATTCACACCCGGCATCGCGTCGTGTCTTTCATCTTTACTTAAGATAAGCAACATCTTGCGCTTGTAATGATGGTAGTATGAGATTTGCCAACATTGTTAGGTTATTCATACCTTGGAAACTCTCTTCGTAAAGTACCACTAATTTCCGAACACCGTGTAGGTATCCATACATACTTTGAAGATATGCACCTGGACCACAGGTTTTTTAATGTGATATCCTTTTTCCTTTCAAACCTCTAGGTGTTGCCATTTAAAGCATTTTAAACGATTGCAACGCTGTTTTCTATAATTATTTGCCAGATTTTACGTATTTCTCATTGTTTTTATACTGATTTTTGGTCTTGATGTAAACACATAAATATTACTGTTATTCAATACCCGTACGAGTATGTCAAATTTAAACACACATGTAAATTTATATTTTCATATTTTTTAATAAATTTTACTATAGTTATATAGTTTTTTACATTGCAAAATATAAGCATACCTATTGAAATATTTTATAACATGCAGAGTCCTCCTCACGAGGGATTCCTGTTCCGAAGCGGACTGTGGGTTGTTGTGTTGGTGTTCAAAATTGTTGTGATTTCCTCATTTCCATGTTTATTTAGCTATCGAAATTGTTTTTAAACTTTTCTATCTCCGTGGTATTTTTAACATCACTTGAAAGATCATTATACAATTTAACAGCATGGAATTTATGGTTTTTCTGACCAAAAGACGTACTTACTATAACAAAACTGTTCTACTGTTTTCATATTTAAAAAATATTTTATTGTTATATTATATAATATTGTTGAACTAAACTCACTCAGCTACTTACGAGTATATTGACTTAGCAGTTACAAATTCCCATTGTGTGAAAAGTGATTTTATACAATAAAAACCCTAATAAAAAAATTCTCGGTATGTTAATTAGATTTGTGATTTATGTCCTTGTAGTGTAAGTGTGTTGGCCAGTAAGATACCCAGTTTTTCATTCAATATTTAATAGAGTACTAAAAATATTAATTTAAAAAATAACTTTTTACTTAATTCTATTGTTAAATTTAGGCATTCTGCCACTGACGTATCTTGTAAAATAACTAAAAATGACATCCCTTTCCATTGGACTAGCAGGTTCCCGCGACTCGGGTGTATCCGGAGGTACTTAGCAGTGACTAAACAAATAAGATAGTGAATGGCGCGGGGCGGAAAGGGGAGGCTAATCCGGCGGACACTTTAATCAAATGCCGTTTGATTGATGTGCAATTCATCGGGCTACAAATGTTTGCGTTTCTTTTCAAATGCGAATTAGATGGTATCTGTGAACGCTAGTTATATCGATATCGGTTATGGAAATATCGCAGTTAAAATAAACTGGAATTTTGTGAAAATCACGTTCTAATTTTGCTTAATAAAATTCAACAATGCATTATTTAAGGAAATTTGAATTAAATGAAGTAAGGGAAATTCAACTCCTCTGCGCACCAGACGTGCTCACAACACTGTTCTATCGGTTTATCTCTTCAGCGTTCTTACTAATTGTTATGTATTTATCCCTTAATGAATACAACTCTGATTACAGCAAACACTTGGTTGTTTATTAATAAAAAAACAGGATGCACGGAATCACAGTATATTGGATTTGGAGAGTCAGGAAACTAAGCTCCATCTTTCTAAATGCTAATGGTCTGCCTGACCTTGAGAGGTTCTCAGACATCGCTGCTGTACTTTCTTGGGGGCAATGCCGCCTATGTAAAATAGTACAAACAACATTGCAGTAAATAATAATAATAACACTTTTTTACAAAATCTCCACACAGGAGGCCCTAAGGAAAATAATAATACTTATAGTATTAAGAGCCAGTGTCATCTTTGACGATGCTGTGTAGAGGGTTTTTTTAAGGAAATGACGTGCGATATGAGGAGTAAGTAGTAATTTGGGGGTCAGAGTGTCGAGGAGTGACGGTCGTATAAATCCATTCCTTCCACTGCAGTGCAAAGCGATGGATCGAGAGAGCCCGGCTAGGAAAGTTAAAGGGTCTCCCCATACCGACCTCTCCCAATCCGGCCCGCCAGACATTCGATGGGAAAACGCATCTGCCGTCAAGACCTGGACAAACGTCACCTGATGAATCGGTTAACTTACATAGCGCAGTTTTATGAAGGTTCACCTCAAGTACGCTTGTTATAGTGCCCAAAGACTACCGGCTTCATCCGTACTAAAGGCTCGGCCGTCCGACTCCCCTTTTCTTAAGTCAAGCCCATTGTTCGATCCCTCCCCGCATGTGTTCTTAAAAATGGTGGGCCAGTCGAATACGTGTAGAACCAGCTTATTCGTTAATTTTACAAGGATCTTATTATATTATAATACAAATGCATTATACATACTTTTCTGTGGATTTTCCATAACAAAGCGAGAACTTTTGTATGTTCAAGAAGATTATCATAAAAATTAATATTCCTATGTTTGTACATAATGTTTTTATTTACCTACTAGCCGATGTGTACTTGGCCTTGCTCGGGTTTTTTTTGTTTGTTTGGAATAAAGTTATGAAATTGTGAATTCTTGTTTGTCGTTTGGGTGCCATAATTAATTTGACAGCGAAAGTAATGCCTTGTGACTACTATTATTATATCTAAGCAAAGAAATGAAGAAACATTATTTTGATAATTTTATTTCATTCTAAATATTTATTTTCAAAACACATCTAAATAATAAAGTTCTTACCTACCTGTGTTTTTCATTTAAAAAATATTCTACCCAAACAAACTTTCTTCTTTTGATTATGCAGTCTGTGACTAACCAGAGGGGAATATCTATGGATTAACCTCAATACAACATGGCGGGTTCAATGTTTTTCATACTAATTTTAAAACGTTATAGCAACAGTTTTATATATTGAATTTCACTCAAACTACTATCTAAACCTTCCCGGCACTAATAATAACAAACTGCTATTTTTAGCAAAACCGGTCAAGCAATTTTCGAATCGAGGAAAACAGGCAAACACTCATTTTTATATATAGAGATTTAAATAAACAATAAGCCTAAAATGTTCCTCTGTTTTCATCAACCTGATGATTATAGGTTTTTTTTTGCAAGAAAAAAAAATTCCAAATTCGCTTTTCCGCAAACCAACCAACATAATATAATATATTGTATACTCGTATACCTAGTGCTCGTAATACAATCCTTTAATAAATCCATTTCTCGGTAATAAAATTATTTTATCAATAAATGGATAGTGAATGGCCCAATAAATCATTGGGGTTCGTGCCATAGAAGGGGAGCCAAGGAGTCTTTAATTCTCTCTCATCCTGTTGTAAATAATTTTCTGGTAGGTAAACAACTCGTATCGAAAAACTAAATAAACCTATTAGGTAGAGTTAATTATTTGTTCCGATACAACTTCCATCATTAATCAAAAATGAAACAAAACATATTTTCGTACGGAAAATACTGTTCCTCAAGTAATATTGCTTGAAGTGTTCAAACTCCAAAGCTTATGCATTTAAAAAAAATGTATGTGAGTACCTCACAAGAGTTAACTGCTCTCAACCGTTTGAAGCCAGTAAGACTATGGCATCCCCAATTGGGGTATTTTGTGAGGCAGACAGTAGTTGGGAGGGGAAGGACGTGGGGAGAGAGGAAAGTAGGGAATTACCTAGCTTTTCAGATCTATGTTGAAAGAGGTAAATTTTTACGTTTCTAATAAATATACTCGTGGGAGATCCCACGCACTATTTTATGCTCCGAAAGCGAGAACTTCTGTTCATTAGAACACGTCAGCAGATCGACTCAACTGCTCAACGATGCAGCATTGAGTGTTGACATTTTTAATATCACTTACAGACAATTTTGCGACTATCTCTTCTTAACCTATGTTACAAAATAGTTATAAAATTGTCCGCATGACTTTTTATACTTTTCATATCAACCTGTCACTTCTTGCATGTTTGATACAGATCATAATCTCCAGTGTTGTTAAAATCATGAGTACACAAATGTTTACTTACCTGTACCACTTGTTGTTTCTAATACTTGTCTATGTATATTTATTTACAATTTTTCCAATCTCTGCAATACATTCGTGTACATCTGTTTTATAGAGACTTAAAAAAAATCTGGTAACGAAACATGGCTAAAGCCATTTCAAGCAGCGTTTTGATTCAGAATGGTGGTATTTCACCAGCGCGATACCACTCTGGAACTTGCCGCAATTATAATATGCATTTATTATTGAAAATGAACGATTTGTGAAATAACACAAATTAATCAAATAAAATTTACTTGCGCATGTCGGGATTTGAACCCGCGACCTCCGGATTCGTAGCCGAGGATCGTAACCACGCAACCACGGAAGCCGTCAAACCGAGGCCGTCACATAACTACATATCGTCCCTTAGAGGTAAAATTCATTAAGTGGTGTACTTGCTATATGACACATAGTAACTTTTACCTCTTAAATTTGTCCTGAAATTGTGCAGGTACTAATGGTAAAGGTAATCAATGAATTCGGTTTTAAAATAACATTAGTCGAATCAGTCTATTCATGACGTTTGGCAAAAAAAAATATTGAGTGAAGAAATGCAAAAAAAATACAACCAAATACATTTGTTTTCAAATCAACGCTCCGTCGAAAAATGTATTAAAAAAATCGATGAAAATTAATAATTAATAATAATTTCATAAAAACCCAAATAAGCAAAGAAATTTACTGATCAATGACAAAAATAAGGACCTGAATGAATAAAATCGTGAAAATAACTTACAACTGATGACTTCAAACTAATATCAATTGAGTAGATATCTTTTGTATTTGTAATTCTTTTTTTTTTTAAATTTAATGTAAATGAAATTTAATTATGTTATTATTAAGTTCTGCAATTATTTTAGTTTTGTATTACTGTGCCAGCTGTCTCGGCGTCCAATGCCATTTTAAAATTGCGGTTAATTACTTGCTTACTAATTAAATACTTGCAAAACTTAATAATAACATTATTAAATATGATTTACATAAAATTTTTAAATAATGGATTTCTACGAATTAAAAACAAAAACAATTAATAACATAATAATTCATAAGCACATTTAGCCTGATTCGACTTTAGATTCTTCTAGAAGTTTTCTTCGTACGTTCTACATTCCTGCCCACGAGTATGGCACCCACAGCATGTCATCAATCTTACGCTTATGCGAGTGCATTCAATTTCGCATTTCTAAAGCGCATTAATGCAAAAACTTCCCCAGACAAGTATAATCCAGTGTGACACTGATCACCACACATACAGACTAGTCTCCCATGAATAATCTATAGGGGCTAAGTACCGGCGCAAATACTCTAGGCGCTAATCCCCGGCCTACATACTTACACCAACACCCTTACCCCCGGAACGTAAAGCTATTAAGTAATGTAAACTAAGTTACACATCATTATTAATATAATAATAAAATCTTTATTGTGATTAAGTTTAACTATTATGTATAATAAAGTTTACAGTGGTTTATAAAATAGGTATATAAAAAGGAAAATAGAAAATAATATAATGACAGCAGGTAATATGTAAAGAACAGAAATGTATAGTTACGAGTTGAAATTTCACATAACCCGCCTCACTAGACTAAAAAATTATTGCCTGTGTTGAGGCAATAATTTTTCATATAATCTTATAATACCTATGAATACACACTTATATGATGTGTTCCTTAAATGGCTAAATCAATAACTTCGAATTTGGGTGAGTGTACCGGTAAAGGCTCTACCATTATTTTAATCCATTTTTTGATATGATATATATATTTTTTTAATCAGATTTTTTGATGCTAACTGTACCTAAAATTTCGTTGACCAAAAGTAGTATGAGTAACAAGTATTTGAAATAAATCTTTATTAGCATTTCTAGTAATGCGAGTTTTTACTCTTTTTTCATAATATTTATCTTTGTTTGTATAAAGTTGAGTGAGAATTGTTTTAGCGTAAATCTGCCGAACGTGAAATACTCTTATTATATTAGAGTTTGAGTTAGTCTATAATTAGAGGTAGCTAAAGGATTATTTTTATAATCGTTTTCTGTGCCTTTATGATTGGGTTTTTGCAGATAAAGTACCACCTCGTCGTACTATGATAGCATACTCAATAATTTTCAAGTGTTTTAAGTTGAGAAATTATCGTATGATTCTGAAAAGTGAACGGTTTTTCTTATTTTATTTGCGATGGTTTGAGTATTGTTACGTAGCGAATAGAAGATCTTAGAATGCTTCTAGCTTCTCGTTTTCAAGGCATCGCTCGGCATCCAATAACACCACAGCCCACCAGAGGTTACAATAATCAACCAATGAGTTCTAGCGGAATAGATAATTACCGGCTGCAAGGAACGGCGTGGCTTCCGCGAAGCAACTCCGCCGCCCGCCATTACATCATTCCCTTCCCGACCTCCGAGCAATCAACTGCGTGCTTCTTTGGAGCACGCAGCCGGTTCAATTATTGCATTATTTGATTCCACACATGGAAACATCAACTACACGCGGGCTTGAAGCCTATAGCAGAAAGTTACCATACTACCCTTGTAAAACACCTAGAATGGTGTCCTTTTAACTGTTAAACTCAGTGTGAGAATGATTAATACCTGTGCACTTTGGACGCTGACCACGTAGACTCTGCCTTGGCGACGGCGTCGTTTGACCATCAGCTATTCATGTAAGCCGCTATCAACTTCCTTCATATCATGTGCTGTACTTGTGCGTGTTGCTCCATTAACTTGCCCGGTTAGAGACCTTTCAGAGAAAGAGGATAGTCTAGAACAGAGTAGATGCCAACTTCTTGGCGAAACCTGCATATAACTTGTATGACCATGTTTTGTTACAATAAATTCTGAGTTGAAAGCACGCCATCTCATCAATTAATGTAGAGTAGATGCCTCCCTCCAATTCTAAGGTGAGGTGTGGATCAATAGTGAGGCCGAGGTACTTCATCTGATTTGTGTGCTTAATATAGAGGCACTGAAAAAATTCATTGGGATTAGTACATATGTATATTCTAATAGAGAAATCGTCATGTCATAAAAAATTAAGAGGAATAAACAA
>JAHDVE020011487.1:0-24897 GCA_022606495.2 Halesus radiatus | reverse complement strand
GAAGATACTTTCAGTATCGCCCTGGTGAAAGACCACCATTCAGAATTGAAACGTTGCTTGAAATGGCTTTTAGCCGTGTTTGGTGACCAGATCTGAATACCCAGGCATTTCCCCACCTTCCTCTTCCCCTTCTCCTTCCCTTCAGCCTATACCTTCAGCCTCACAACATTTCCCAATTGGGGATGTCATAGTCTCACTGGATCCAGACGGTTGGGAGCAGTTGAGACTCTTGTGGGGTATTCATGTAAAAAAAAAAAAAAAAGTTGTCTGCAGAAATAGTACCTACAGTGTATTTAAGTATTTTTATTAAGTTTTTTTTGCAATTGTATTTTATGCAAGCCTTACCAAACTGAGTATATTCAATATTTAGTTCGATATGAGCTCCCAGTTTGATTAAAATCAATGCTTCCATTATTTTCTTTCACGGTCAAAGAAATAAACATTCCTACGTCCTGCAGGCTTATTACCATCTTGAATGGTCAGCTATATTATTGTGTTTGCTCCATACTGGTTTCTGAATCTTGTTATTGACGTTGTTCCAAGTCCGTTGTTTCGTTATTTGATGCAACACTCCCATCATCATAATCATTAGTTAGGCCACTGCAACTGCAGTTAAACTGATAAGCTCATTTTTCACATTCCAAGAAAGCAGTAATCTCTCTATTGTTAGTTGTGTTAGTAACAAAGCGATTAAAGCTTTGTTGTTTTTGTCCCTGAGCTTTGCATTGGTTTATGCTTCATTGTTTTGCATTCATAATTAGACGGATCACGTTTCAGTTTAAGACAAACAATAAATTAATAACACTGCGTTTGTGCATCTGCATCTAATTTTGCATGTCACGCAGGAGTCAGATAACGCGAGGAAATTGTTTGCGATTAACTCATGGCTAGTCAAATAATGTGCCGGAGAAGGAGAAGCCACGAGAATGCTAAAAAACACCCAAAATGTACTTGGCTTATATATGATGATTTAAATTACGGATTAAGTTTTCCATGATACTCTTTTAACAATACTCGTTTGAGTTACGAAATGTTAAATATTTACTCGTACCTTGATATTCGATACACGTTTATGACAACGATGCTTACGTAATAAATATTTTCAAACATGAAACCTATGAAGCTATTATTTATTTATTTATTTTTATTTTTTTATTATTTTTTATTATTATTATAATTTTTTTTTTCATATGAAGCGGTAACTTGGTGATGTGACATTATAATTTATAAAATAAAACAATAACTTTGTTTTACATCACTTTTATTTATACTTTAGCCCACCGGGTTTCGTTACTACCGTAGCTTCTTCAGGGCAGTATACAACTAAACTATGAACTTAAGTGTTATTTTACACTAAAAGAACACTTAAGACGAACGCATTCGCTCGTGTTCCTGCGATTTCAGAATTTCATTGGCAGTCGTGTGTCTCTTTCTATCATCTATCAAGGGAGCGTGAGGCGGGGGGGGAGACTCCACCCATACTGTCATAGTGACTAGCGAGGTGTTAGTTGTCGGCATGTCCGCATTACGAGTGGACGTTTGATGATAGACGCATGAAACAGAAAAACGTTTCACGCGTCTATATATTTGCATATATAGACGTGTGTCTATAGACTATAGCCTCGATTCCAAAGAGTATTTATTATTCATATTGTTTAAATTAGCTAAGCTTATATTATATTAGATTATAAGTTGAATACTAGTTTATTCTAAAAGTATTTGACTCATTCAACAACTTTCACCATTACAAAACATTCAATTACTAACCAATCCAAATCCAATAAACGAACACTGCATTTGGAAAAAGATTTTTTTCTTCATTTAATTGGGATTTGTACCCGCTTAGCCTTCGCTACGGGGTTACTATCAGGCAGTGGCGGCTCGTGACTTTTGAGTGAGCTAGAGTGCTAAGATTGAAGGGGAACGGCTGCGGTGCCTGTTTCATACAAAACTGAATTTTGGATTGGAGGCCAAAATACCCATCCAAACGGAATGATCTATGTTTTTAATTAAAGGTTTAGTAAATATCTAGTACGGATGAGAAGTATTTTATTTATTTTTGTTTTAATTTTTTAAGTATGTGCCATGAAAAAAAAACAATTTTACAAACGGCTTAGAAAATTATTTGTGGGTTTATCATACCTTTTAAAAGATATATCTCATTTGCTATGTAAGTATGATTACATAAATAAAAATTAAACATTAAAAAAAAAAAAATTTTTCGGGTCGATATTTTAAATTCTGTATGGCATATTTGTGTTCCATCGTAAATTGGTCGTTTTTAATTTAATTTAAAGTCCACCATAATGCTTATTTTCATATTTTAAATATAAAATTAATTTTATATTTCATTATATTTGTTTAAGTTTGTTCCGAAATTGCTAAAATTTTGAGCAAAACCAACGTCGCATTAGTATCGCTGAGGAGTTGTTGAATGACGTCAACGACGATCCAAATTTTCTCAAAAGGGTCATAACTGGTGATGAAACGTGGGTATATGGTTATGACGTCGAAACCAAGGCCCAATGATCCCAATGGAATACTATATTTTTCAAAAGTAAAAAATCGAAGAACACATAAACGTGACTAACCTTTCCAATTGTCAAAAACAAACCACTAATCCAAAATGGTTGATAATGCTAACATACGATAAACATATGTGTAACAACATAACAAAAAAAATAGATAATCGAATGTACACAGCCCGCGAAAATTCAAAATTCACCTTTGCTTTTGAACAGACCTCGCATGTAGGTTACCGACATACCGACATATGCGCCCTTGGGGTGATTTTACCGACTTTGATTTTTCACAAAAACGGCGGTATACAAATCATCTCGATACATTTGCGAACATCTAACAACCTATAATAAATGTTGTTCTCCATCTAAGGCTGCGTATATGGTAGACATGCGAGCCGAACTACGAACACGAAAACTGCACATTTTCGATTTAAAATTTGTAAAGGAACGACAAAATGATTTTCTAAGCCATTATGTTTAGTGCAAAATGTGCAAGAAAATAGAATATGTACACTCCGAAGACCCGAAACTGAAAGTGTCTGTAAATACTGATGTCGTCGAAGGAGTAATATGTACAGGAAATGGAAATTCACAATGGTATAAAATTTTTGGTATTAAATATGCCAAATATGGGTCGTTCAACTTACACGAACATAGAACAATATTTCTATTTTTGAAACTGACAATACATGGTGGAATTCCATTATAATAATATAATAAAACACGCATAAAACTTAATTCCACTTTTATTTTATTTTACCATAACCGGTTTTAGCTTGTTAATAATAATAATTGGATGATATAGCGCCGTTTTTTGTGAAAAATCACCTCAAGGGCGCTGTACAAATATTTCTTAACTAATTATGTACAAACAGATACAGAAAAACATACTTACCTGGCAGGTCGCTTCAGATGAACACAGTTATATTAGAAAATTTATTTATAGAGATGATAGTTTTACATGGTTATTTGTTGCTCCTTTTCTATTGATGTTACATTTATTAGAAGATTGGTGGCACAAGAAGAGTTGGTATTTATTGAGATACTTATAATTTTTAGGACTGGAAAGTATTCATAAAATAACTCAAAATATCTATAAAATTACCTTAAAAAGCGTAAGAAGCTTTTAATAAATATTAACTTTTAATTTTTTATGTACACTTTGGTTATTTACAGTGTTGCGAGCTGTGGACGCATTTGCGCACCGATGCGTGGATTTTTTTATTTTATTTATTTAATGACTTTAAGTAAGTACTAACCGGCTAGCCTAGCTAAGCAATTTACAGGTGAATTTCTTCAATAAAATAAAGCCATCTTCAGACTGGAACTGGTAAAAACGGCGCTATACAAATCATCTGATTATTATTATTAATTATTTGACTAGAACTCTACGCCTTTAATTAAAATTCAATTTTCGAATTAATTGTTAACAATGAATTTAATTGAAGTACTTACCTAAATCGAATACTTTGAATAAAATCAAGAATGAAAGAATTATAGGTACTTTAAATAGGTACCTATGTTTGGAACCAAATTTGATGTTTTTTCTAAAACAAAATTCAATTTTCAAATAAACTCTTTAACTGAATGAATTTTTACCAACAGTTTGATTGTTTTCGTGTATGTACGCATGACGAAATTGAATTTAATTTTTATTTATCAAAATTGCACAGTACATTTTATATGCGTACAAAAATATATTAATAGAATATTGTAAATTGACAACTCCATGAATACTCTGAATACTCAACGAAAATCCAAAAAGGTCGTAATATGTAACTACGACCGCCTTTAAAAAATCCCGAGCAAGGCCGGGTATACATCAGCTAGTCCGTAATAAATTAGTCTGCTAGAGAAATCATCCGCGCGAGCTGAATTTATCACAGCTAAATACCCACCTACTGTGTGTGATGTAGTATGATGATTTACGTACGAGTGTATTGGTTGGCGAGCAGCTATAGCGATACGATCCTCGTCCCCCGTACCTGATTCCGAGTCCCCTTTCCCCCCGCTAACAAAAAAGTGCGAGAGCGACGCAAACAAAAAAATAGGTGAAATTAAACTTGAATTTGTCGCTAACTAAATAGTAAATTTTGACGCAAATTAAACTATTTTCAGCAGTCATTAAAATTTGATTGTATACTTCATCATATTCCTGAGGTAGTATGACGAATATTTTTTTCAAAAATAGTATCCATTTAGTCACAAATATTTTCCAAAGTTGCAGCTAAAAATATGAATAATTTGTCATCTTTCGTGGCTTATATTTTCTAAATTAAAACAAAAATAAAAAAAATACTACTAATCCTTACTAGATATTTACTATACCTTTTGATAAAAAAATATCTCATTAAGTTTGGGTGGGTATTTGGCCTCTAATCAATGAGTAAGTTTTGTATGAAACAGCCCACGCAGCCGTTCCTCTTAAGATGTCTAAATAATAATGGTTTCTCTGAATTTGCTAACCATCTCTTAGAAACAGACCACACATTCGATAAAAATACAGGCACTAGTTTACTGCATAAAATGTAACCGGCATTCGATTAGATAACTTAGAAGCATTAGAAATAAGGAAAGCAAAAAACACTAATAGTAGACTCATAAATAATCAAATAAATCTAAATAAAAGTCCAATCTTTAAATTATTCCCAATAAACAAAGTACATTCCCTTCCCGGTCAGCAGGTACCTGCTGACCTCCCACCCATGGCCCTTCACTAGCCTGTTTGTATCAATCCATAACACATGTGCATCTTAGTTCATAGTTTAGTTGTATACTGCCCTGAAGAAGCTACGGTAGTAGCGAAACCCGTTCGGCTAAAGTATAAATAAAAGTGATGTAAAACAAAGTTATTGTTTTATTTTATAAATTAAGCTATTATTTGTTTCGCCGTTACTCTGCAGAATGGAACATCGCACCACTCTGTCTAGGAATTCACTCCTTGCTTTGTTCATATTCATTCATATCAAATTTAGTAAATATCTAGTACGGATGAGAAATATTTTATTTATTTTTGTTTTAATTGTTTAAGTATGTGCCATGAAAAAAAAACAATTTTCATAATTTCAGAGGCAGCTTAGAAAATTATTTGCGAGTTTATCGAACCTTTTAAAAAATAAATCACATTTGCTATGTAAGAATGATTACATAAATAAAAATATAAAAATAAAACACAAAAAAAAAATTTTTCGGGTCGATGTTTTAAAGTCTGTATGGCAAATTTGTGTTCCACCGTAAATTGGTCGTTTTTAATTTAATTTAAAGTCCACCACAATGCTTATTTTAATATTTTAAAAATAAAATTACTTTTATATTTCATTATATTTTCAAATCAGATGGGTTAAAACTTTTTTTAAATCACCGTTAGCCCCTAAATAATTGTTAAAGATGCCTCTAACATCGCGAAAAATCAATTCCTTTAGTGGCCGATATTTCATAAGGTAAAAGAAAAATAAATAAAATACTTCTCATCCTTACTAGTTATTTACTAAACCTTTAATTAAAAAACATAGATCATTCAGTTTGGATGGGTATTTTGGCCTCCAATCCAAAATTCAGTTTTGTATGAAACAGGCACCGCAGCCGTTCCCCTTATTATAATTAAGGATTTAAGTGTCATCGCCATTGTCTTACTACGCGAGATTATAAAACGATTTTTTATGATTCCTGAGTTGTGATTGGAATGATGTTCTCCCCTTTGGCACAGAAATCAAGATTCAGTTAGGTACCCCAATGACCCGGGCCACGGCATTAGGCAGCGAGCAGGGGGCAGGAGGCAGGGGGCAGGATATGACTGATGAAGGGTGCCGTTGCACTGATCTTTATTGCCGTCTAATGCACTCGTCAGTCTTCATTAAAAGCAGAATGCATTGCCCCTAAGTTAAAGTGCGTTTGCATCGTACAATCATCCTTTGTCACCGGGGGTGATACCATCATTTTTGTAAAAATATTTTTAATTTTTAAGGTCTCATGCCCTCCAACCTAGGAATTCTCGTGTCTTAGGGACATTTTACGACACGTCAATCATTTTAAAGGCTGACGTAAATTAATGTATGATTAACGTAACGATCTTATAATTTGGTTTTTCTTACGTCCAGTTCCATACCTACAGATGTCTTGTATTGTACAGGAAATGAATTATTATCTTAGGTACTTAGGTACTATGTTTTTAATGATAATACTGAAATTTTATGACTTCTGGAACCTCTTTACAAGCATAGAAACAATTTATAATGCTCAACAATTTATTGCTGTACTGTAGAGGTAAAGGCTTCTCGCCGAGAACACTTGCAAAACGTTTCCCGTAGCGAGGGAGTTTTCACTCTCGTATCGCGCAGTTATTGCTTGAATTATTATCGGTTACGTAGTGACTACCTTAATCCATTATCAGCACCCTCTTACAATTACCCCTGCGATGGTTCGTTCCGCATCCTTTGACTCGAATACAAGAAAAGCAAAAGTCGGTGTGTAGTTTTTAAACTGACATATTTTTTCAAAATTTATTTAAAACTATTTTATTTTTATATAATACGAAACCTCAAGGCGTATTAGGTAGTCGTGAAATCGTTACACGGAGGCGTGGCTTTAAGATAGGAATAATATGTAATATATATAAATAATATATACATGCATATAATATTAAGTAATATAATATATAATGTAAGTAATAATATAAGATAAGAAGAATATGTATGTATGTAATTAAGTTAAGAAAGTTATATAATTATGTATTTATTTTAACACAATGAATAAAAAAAAAATGCATAAAACCTAAATCGAGAAAGTTAAGTGTATTGCCATAAGTCAGGTTGCAGCTAAAGAGTACAAAATTGTCAAAGAGCCAAATAATAAACCCTAAACTTAATACAACAACAGCTCAACACCATTACACATATTCAGCCATAAAATGTTTTAACAAACTTCCTAAAAAAATACAAGCTGAAAAAAATTATGAAATATTTAAGAAGAAACTTAAAATACACTTCAAAAGAAACAAATTTTCGGTGTATATTATTAGTTCACTTGGTTCAAATATACATATTTTTATATACATATATTTTATTTCTAAAAAAATCATTTCAATTTTAGTAATTAGTGTAACTAACTAACTAACTAACCATAACGCCGTTTCCCTTCAGGGGTAGGCCGAGGGCGGACCGCCAAACAGCTCGATCTTGGCATACATTTCTTGTTTCATTCACATTCATACATCGTCTCATACATTCTCTTCTATTATTCCGACTTCTGACATGGCCCGACTCAAGTATTTGATTCACTTGATCTTGCCATGTCTTCCTCGGGCGTCCCCTGCTTCTTCTTCCATTCACACGCGTCATATATTCTCCTTACACTTTTTACCTTCTTCGTGCAATTAGTGTATTATTATGAATATCATGTTCATGGTAGCACTCTTGAAATTAATTAAATGTATAACAAACCATAATAGTACTCCCTCTCTAAACACGAGAATTTCTCAATTAGGGGGGTATTCATTTAAAAAAAAAATAAACTAAAAGGATTATATAAATGAATAAAAAAACAACTTTTAGTACTTACATGCCTACTATTATTAGCATGTAAACAATGTTGTTAATTTTATATACAATATAATAAATATCTATAAAAAAATACCAACATTATACAAAAATACGAATGAATGATGAAAGGAGTGTAAGGAGAATATGTGACGCGAATGTGAATGGAAGAACAAGCCGGGGACGTTCAAGGAAGACGTGGCACGATCAAGTGAATCGAATACTTGAGTCGGGCCATGTCAGAAGTCGGAATAACAGAAGAGAATTTATGAGACGTTGTATGAAAGTGAATGAAGCAAGAAGTGTATTCCAAGATCGAGTTGTTTGGCGGTCCGTCCTCTCTGCCTAGCCCTGCGGGGAAACGGCGTAATGGTTAGTTAGTTAAAATACAAATACCACAGAATGATTGTGACTTTAAAAATATTTACAAATTTATGGAAAAATACATTATTGTCAGAAATTTGTCGCATTGTTTTTTAATATTTTTTTTCTTTTTGTGGTTTATTATTGTTAGGGCAGGCGCAGCTTTTCAGCCTTTATGGAGTGCACGCCGCTGTTTATGGGGAACAATAGATAAAATGTATAGTTATATTTATATAACACCACGCATAACAGCAGCATTTGGTTCCTTAGAACGGGCAATCGGCCTAGCTGGGAACTAATACCGACTTAACAAGACATATACCTAATAGCACTTGTACACATTTTTAATATTTTCAGTTGTCAATTGTCATTTGTTATTATTCAATATTATGTACTTCTTATTACGTATTTCCCATTATTTCCGCAGATACATTTATATGCTGTATAAATGTGTCCCCGGAATTAATATTTTAATTAATAATGTATGTAGATGGTTTGGGCATGTAGAGCGAATTAACGAAGAAAGGAGTGTAAGGAGAATATATGACGCGAATGTGAATGGAAGAAGAGCCCGGGGACGCCCGAGGAAGACATGGCACGATCAAGTGAATCAAATACTCGAGTCAGGCCATGTCAGAAGTCGGAATAACAGAAGAGAATGTATGAGGCGTTGTATGAATGTGAATGAAGCAAGAAGTGTATACCAAGATCGAGTTGTTTGGCGGTCCGTCCTCTCTGCCTACCCCTGCGGGGAAACGGCGTGATGGTTAGTTAGTTAGCTAGTTAGTTAATAATGTAATTAATAAATTAAATTAAATCTCCTTCCTGGAAACAAGTAAACATTAATTTTAATCTATTAAGCCTATACAAATAATATCCCCCTTTTGTGTGCTTCACTCAAAATATTAAAGGGGTAACGGTATTATAAAAATGGTTCCGCGACTAATAATAATTGAGAAGCACTGTTCTCAAACTTCAGATGATGTTCTATATCACATGTGGACAACCTCTGGTCCGCGGACGTGCCTAGTTTCGATCATACCAAAAGCCGTTCAGTGACTTCAAAACCTCGAACTTTAAAAAAAAACAGAAAAAAATAAAACCCAAAAGTAAAAATCTCTTAAAAACCACCTCGACAACCACCGAATGTCGTCATGAAAAACGGTGTTGCAATTTCAAACGTTTATTTTTCATCTTCCTCTGTACCATTTCTTATAAAATTTGTGTTTTCATTGAATAATTTCTATCTTAGCTAATTATGACAATGCTATTTTTGTTTGTATTTCCCGTTGTTAATTACTAGAGTTCTCGAGAGTCACACTAGTAGACACTTTTCTTTAAGCACTCCGGAGACGACGGGTTCTTAATCTCATTATGGTCGCGGTTGACTTCGAGATTGAGGAAAAAAATAGCATTAAAAAGCCTGAGCAAGGAATATAAAAACATTTTTGAGCACGTGAAAAATGCAGACGGAAAATGATAATTGTGCTTAAGTATGTGAATGTTACTCTTCAATTTTGATTTTTTTCGATAAAGAGTTCATTTAGAACATGAAGGTGGTTTCTTTCCAGAATGCGAGATAATAATGATTCCTTATTCACAATTTTTAGAAACATCTAATAATAGAATATTTAGAATATGGGAATGGTTTCTTTTTCAATGTAATTTATGAGTGCTTTAATATTGAGTTGATCATGGAAATGGTTTCTCTGTCGACATTTCTTTGAGAGTATTTAAAATTACAACATTTAAACACCCCTCCCCCCCTCCTCCGCTCGCCGGAGGAGCTCCGGGTCTGGATGAACCATCGAGGTATATAAATAGAGTCGACGTTCCTTGAAAATCACTCCGCGTTGTTCCAGTGCGCGAAGTACTAAAGGAACTGAAACGGTTGTCGATGTCGATGTCGATCGAATCCTTCCGACCGCGAACGAACGGAATGCACCGCCCGGCCCGGAGCATTTCTTGTCGGCGGCGCGTGCCGACTTCCAAATGCTTTTTGAGTTTTTTTAGCAATAAAAAAGCCATTTTACAGTAATTTGGCTATGGTAAAACTGATGAAAGGTTACACCTTTGCTTTCTCTATTTTTTCCAGAACGACTTGTGCAGTCATGTAGGTATTTTCCAGTAATCTTTGAAGATCCGTACCCGGCGAGCTCTTGTAATCGACTGAAGCCCGTGTTATCTCAATGTAGTCAATTGACCTCATTTATGTTGCCCATATTTCGAACACTGGTGTTTACTCCATTTATATACTTCAATGGGGTGAAGATGTGATCTGGCACTGGCGGGTAGGGACCCGCGACTCGAAGAATGGTAATTCGCCCTCAGACGAGAAAAGGTTGCCCATACCTGTTCTATACACTCTATATTATTAGGACTGATTCAAATCGCTATGGAGGAAAACCAAAATCATTTTATGTCATAATATTATCATTCTGAGATTATTTTTATCTACATTATAATATGGTTTCGACATATATAGGAATTTTTACAAAGGATATCCTTATGATTAAATATATTTAATTTCAGTTCAATGCGTATAATTATTTTGTTTAGAATAGTTTTTTCTATAAATATCTCGTTCGTGTAATGATCATTTCCATGAACAAAAATTTAATTTTATTCTTTATTTATTAAATGAATTTGAGTTTGCTTCACATTTTGAAGTATTTTTTCGTACTATTAGTTCATTTTTATCTCCCTCTCCACTGGGGATGAGATGGTCTCACTGGATCCGGGAAGTATTTTCATTGGAATAAACAGGTTGGACGAAGATTTTTTTTAAATTATAAAAAGGTTTCCAGTTACCCTTGGAAATTCACCGGATGACAGCGTAAAATATAAAAAAAAATTAAACATCTATTTGAGTTGTGTTGTAAACTATAGAATGTTCAGTTTTTGTTTAAATCAGAATAAGGTTTTATAAAAAATATACCTATAGCGTGAATCATTCTAAAATGATTCGTTGAGCAGTTTCTTGTATCGAGGTCACCATGCAATGTTAAAGGGAAGTGTATCGATTAATGTTTTCATCATGAATCAGAAGTCACTGCAACTGAATATCGAGCATTTTGCTGTAAATAATAGTAGGTACTCATATACAATAGTATTTTCTGAACATGTTCCATTTAAGATTGAGCATTTTATGCGATAGTTTTTTTCGTACAAATTCTATACGGGTTGTCTTTCCATGTGAATTCGGTATGGAAAATAGGACTTTTATACCGATTGTGGAAATGTTGCGTGTTTATTTTGGAATGTATTTAAAATGTCGAAAAAGATTATAGGTGGAACTAGACTGTGCTTATTGGTGTTGCCATTTTTTGACGGTTAAGTTGCGTCCCAAAATCTATTTTTTTCTTTAATGTCAATTATATCTGCAAATATGTTTGAAATAGTAGGTGTGAAAATAATGAGCGTGTAAACTTATTGTAGATGAATTAAAAAGTGAAGATACGTTAGTGAGACAACGCGCACGGTTTCACCGAACTGAGTCCAGTGGACACATTTGAGACTTTCTGCGTTTAGTATCGCACATACTATATGTTTCGATATCAGCATCAGGCATGCTTGAACAAAATACCCACTACTCGAAAGAGATTTACATTGTTTGTTTGTCATACATAATCAAAAAGATTTACAAAGTTTGTTTGTCACAGTCAAGATTTTTAACCGTTAGAGTGCAGCCCACTGCCATCACGCTGTAAGATTTAGTTGCGAAAATTGAATACCATACTTTTTTTATTATTTAATAACACGGAATATCTATAGCAATTTATATACATACTTGCAAAATAAGCATAGCACTAAAACTTATTGATATTTCATATAGAACATACGTCTTCTCAGAATTGCCATCCCTTGCACAAGTGTTGTTAGCTTTAAAATTGAAAACAAGAACGTGCAACATTTTTTGCTCGATTGGTATGAATATAACGTGTTTTGTAGTTTATAATGTCATTGGTGTAAAGCAAAGATTTTCCATATGCATCTCCAAATGGTTTCCATATCGGTATGGAAATAAGTATCGTAGCCGTTTGTTTATAAATATCTTAACCATTGATATGACAACTCACCTTTTTTAATAAACACGATAAGAAAAGGTAAACAAAATCATTACGTAATTATTAATGAACATCCAATTAACGTTTTGGCAGCAAGTTATTTTGAAATTCGGATGTTTTGAAAGTCACAATACTCATTCTCATTGTGTTCTGAGATTAAAATATTTATGTCTTTTTTTATTACGTATTTGTGGATTCAGTACTCACATAAGTACAATGCTAAGTAATCGTCTTAATTCAAATTTAAAAAAATGATTTCATAATGTTACATATCTAATCAAAATGAATTCCTTCCTTCCCTGCGAACTGTACACACACACGTTGCGATTTTTAATAAGGTACACATGGCACCCAACCACCCACCTTTGTACTAGGTAGGTACTGCATTTTTTACATTCTTGCGAAATACCAAAAACACCTAATTATAAATCAGTATATTTCTTTGTCAATATTAAATGAATGATTAATTAAATAAATTTCTTTCTGCTAATCTTAGTAAATGCTAAACCGATAATAAAGCATTTATTTAACTTACTTTTCAATGACTCCTACCTATAAGTTTTGTTTACGCTTATAATATTACTCATTCGGTTTTGGCCAGCGAGCCATTTAGTTGACCTTAACATCATTGTTTTTATTTGATAAACAATTGGTACTTAGTTGACGAATGTACTTTTAACACCAACCGTGGCGAATCAACAAACAAAGCATATCAGCGCTCCCTCCGTTGACGACAAAGAGACGAATTGAACCATTGTGCGGTATCTGTCAGAATTCAGATTAATTTTTAAGTTATCTGGGATATTTACTTCTTATTTATCCAAAAATACCAGAGCTGTGTTGACAAATTTTATAATGTTCAAATAAAATATAGCGAGGTTTGTTTACACGTTTAATCAAAACACGGCGCGGTGTCTGGCAACGTAGCCGCGGTTTTATAAATTATAGTGGTAGGGGACGAAGCAATAATCTCTCATCACCGTCACACCACACACTGTCATTTGCCGTCAGTAACGTCAGTTCGCCAGAGACCTTTCTGCTGGCTTGGCGCGTGCAGCTCACCACTCTACACCTTTACACCAGCTGCGGGTTGTTATATTATACTGTCTGTGTCTCTACATTCCGCGCATACTCCTTTGTGCAGGTGGCAATACTCCTGCGGGGACTTTGGCTCGTTGTGAAAGTTAGACGCGAGGAGATTCCTCGAATCAGCGGCTTACAGCTGTAGTAGGTGGTGACTAACGAGGTAATTGGTTTCGCTAACTACCATTCGTCTTCACAGTATCACAGTGCACAAGTCCACACTTCAATAGTTCGGGAGACCCACTCGAATACTCCGGTCGTGCAGCGTGCGAGTGTAACCGACTAACCAGTGACAAAGTTATGTGCGCGGTCTAATTTACACCACTGCTGATAGTGATTGACACTTGACCCCCTCTGAAATCAGTGCCTGTCATGAAGGGCATCGTCTGGGTGAGCGTGCTCCTGTGGGCGGGAGTGTCGGCGAGGCTGGACAAGGCAACGGGGACAGGTCTCACGCAAACCTGCCAGTTGAGATACAACCTGCTGCAGACAGAGCTAGAGCTATGGGAGAACGTAGCAGACCCGCGTTGGCAAGAAGTGCGCGACAAGAGCGACCCAGGACCTGATCAAGAACTGGCCAAGATGTTTAAAGTCTTTTGTGACAGTGTTGAAGAGGCCTTCCCTTTTAGCCACTTAGGGGAGACTGATCCCAAAGACGAGTCCTGGGTTTGGGCGAAGCTCAGCTCTGAACGTGTTGGGGTGGACCGCCTGTTCGAGAGCTTCAGACGGTTCCTGGCGCAGCCCGGGCCAGGAGGGAAGGCCTGGGAGGACCTGGCGGAAACAGTATTGGAGGACCCCACCAACTCGGTGCCCTCGGCGTTGGACCGCATGAACCGGCTGGTCGCGCACTCCAACTTCTACTCCCAGGCCCTGCAGAAGCACACCAATGATAATGTAGGTTTTCATGTCAATTATTGAGTGATAACGTTTTTTTTTTTTAATTCGTCACATTGCAAGCGTGTAAATCTATTCTGAAACAAAACTGGTAATATTTTAATGTATTTTTTGTACGGCCGTTTTTGTGAAAAGTAACTTGGAGGGCTCTACAATAATCAGTAAAATAACCCAAACTAGCAAGAAATGAAAACCGAATCAAATCTATCCACAGCCTATGTACTCGTATAAGTAAGAATTTGTTATTAATGAGAATGAGAAACTTGACTTATATTTTTCTTGTAACTTTCGGCTTTCTTAAGTACTTATTTACATTCTTAGGTATAACATTATGTAGGTATAAGCAAGTATCAATTAATGCATTAGAGGTAATGACACAATTAAATTGCGATTCCTCCCCCTACTCATACTGCTCAATATTTAAAACTAAATTGCAATAATTCATTAGAAACGGACGCACAACTCCGTCCAATTGATGCATACAGAGGGATATTATGAAACCTTGCACATTGCATGCATGGAAATATTTTCATAAAAATAGTTGCGGATACGTTAGTTTGTGAGTTCCCATGAAAAGCTTATCGCGTTGAATGACTCAATTAATATGTCGAAGGGATTTGTTATGATATGCTAATGTTTAATGCAAACATGTCGGAACAACTCGGGCTATATAGATAACAATATTTGTAAAGGTCTGCAAGTGCCGGAATAGTAAATGTCGGCCTGTAGGCAATAGGCTATAGGTAATGTGTTACATGTTTATAAAACAGTTAGGATATGTCACTAATAACGCGAAGAAAAAAACGCTTGGTTAATTTCTGAAAGTGGGTGCATATTCACTATTCAGTAATCACCAGTGGCGGTTCGTGTTCTAAATCATTGCGATTTCCACATTTAGGCGATTTAAAAAAAAAGATAGAATTTCGGATTTCTGTGAACAGGTTTTCTTCGTCGAATATATGGAGTCACGTCCTTTCAAAAGTTGGTGTGGAGAGTGGAGAGATAGACATTAGATATAATAGTATTTTAAGACAGCCACAGTATTTGGCAATACGAGAAAAAAGCATAAGTTCGCATTTGTATACGGGCTTTATTTTGTCACAAAAATAACTGAAATAGCGGACAACATTTATATTTCTTATAATGCAAAAAACTTTTAAATACTAAAATAATATTAATAGCATTCACACAGTGAAATAGGAAAACACACAGAAAAGAAGGAAAATCATGAAAAAAAATATTTATATGATTTTTTTTAACCGCTAAGCCTCAAAGTGATTGCGTTCTTCGATAAAAAAATATTTGCTTTATCGTTGCGCACCGGACATTTGCGAATGTTGGCTATGAGATACTTACCGGCACCGTTCGAAACCTAAGTCACATTGTATGAAATGTCCCATAGGTTTTTAGCTTCATATGTGCATTCCGGGATCTGCGCATAAGGGCCGCCACGCTGTGTTCCTATTGGTAGATTTTTTAACTATCGAGTAATGGCGTACTGTTCAAACTGTAGTAAAATTATAAACCAATTGAGTCTTGTCCGCCGTAGTTTTTTTGGAGTTCAATGCACAAGCCCTCATTAGAGAAAATCGCCACTGTGAATCAACATAGTCAGTGAGTGCGTAATACAGTAAAAAATAATCCGCTTTGCATAATTATTGATTGTACGTAATTAATTCTTGATCCTAATTTCCTCAAAGCGTCGAGGACACTCGTAGAATCAACTAGAATGTAATTTCGATGGTCCGACCACTGACGTCAAAATCCATCTCTTCTGTGGGTTCGAGCCTGTTCTGGGCTTATGATTTGAGATGGATATTTTTAAAAAAGTACGAAAAAGTATGCATTTTTGGGTTTGAGTTGGCATTTTGGGAAGAAACATTAACGGCCAAAGTATAACCGGTCAGTGGCTGAGTTGGCATCGCGTTTGGGTCTCACCCAGGCGTCGTGAGTTCAATTCCTCGGCTGGCTAAGTCCCGCACTACGACACGAGCAACATCTTCCGCTTACTGTGATGGTAGTAGGAGATTTTCAAATATTGTCAGGTTATTCGTAACCAGGGACTATTTGACATTCTTTTTTTTTTTAAATACCCTTTGGAAGTCAAGTATTTCCTACACGTCGAGCTCTGTTTTCGATTTTCAAAACAATATTTTTTCTAATTGGATTCTATTAGACAAAGGTTCGCCTAACATCTGGAAGATGGCAGTAATTAAAAATATTTATATTAAAACATTTGCTGTGATATGAAGCTAACATATTCAATAACGAAAAGGCGGTAATTCAAAGCTGTTCATAATATGCGAAGATTTAATTAAATTATTTTTTCAGTTTAAGTTTCAGTGCCGATGAATCGACGTTTATTGAAATACAGTAATATAGTAATAAGTAGAGAACACACAGAAGAAATGAGATCCTTCAGGGCAATTTTATCGGGCTGGATGTCTTATTGGGCAATGTCGGACTCGGGGCGGGCCTGGCAGAACTTTAGGCCGAGCCTCGGAATTGAGGCCCTAGCAGACCAGCTATACAGGATGTTGTTACTGATAATTGGTGAGACATATTATAATATTTTATCTAAGGTCGTAATAGAGGATTCATATTCAAAGAAAAAGTAATGGGTACGTAGTATCGATTCTCAACAGATATTTACATCCACTCCATTTTTTTAAAAATCATTAATCACGTTCTAACTTAAATACCGGTAGGTATATATTTATTTTTTCTAATGTTAGTTTTCATAGTTGAAATAATATTAAAATTTCAATTTTTCAAAACACTCCAAATCTATGTCCGGTCGGTTTTGAGGTTAGAATGTCAAATGTCAAACCAAGGATGAGTTTTATCGTACATAATTGTATATTCTATTCATAGGAAACCATAACTGAACATAAGTAATAAAATTATGCAGGTACCTTTTTAGAAACATTAATTCGAAGAATAATGATAGTATAGTATACATAATCATAACATTCGTATTGACAATTAGTGGCGGGCGAAGCGGCTCGGTTTAGTGAGCCGGATCACTAAATCAGCTCTCTGTGAAGACAATCCACATGAAAACTGGACGAAAAAAGTATCGTGTAAGAGCGTCTTAAGGAGGGCCGTGGGAGCGAGTGATAGAGCATGGTGCGGGGGGTCGCGAACCGTCGTCCAAACGAGCCGGATCACCGAACCGGTATACTACAAAGAGCTGATTTAGTGATCCGGCTCACTAAACCGAGCCGCTTCGCCCACCACTATTGCCCATGAATATTCTTATTTCTTTCATAAATAATATATTTTATTTTATATTGAAAAACAATTATAGAGGTTAAAGTCAATCAAATTAAGTTTAAAGTTGGTCAAAACTAAAAAAAATACAAATCAAAATCTACAAATAAAATTTTCCATACAAATTCAGAAATTAGAGTATGCGCGGCAGAGACCCGTGACGTCAGATGTCGAGAATGCAACGGTACTAACATAACGTTGTTTTGATAAGATGATTTTTTTTCACTTTTAATAACGATTTATAAATTCTACCTTTAATTATACTATAATGAAACTCGTATTTTAAGAATCTGCGTTTGCTGATCTATATGAATATACATTTTTTTTAAATCGTAATGTTTTTCACTGGAGTTCCTAATTCTACAAGAGAGCTTTTTTATCTATCAACTTTAAGAATTTTCCCATATTTTCTATACGGCCTTTCATAAATAGTCTTTCAACGAGATATGTAACGTAATGTTCATGAAATGAAAAAGCAGTAACTTTAAAAAACTACATAAAAAATCAATTATATGTAGTTATGCAGAAAGAGTCCAACCCAAAAAGATGAAGCTGAGAAAAAGGCGTTTGACAATTTGACAATTCAAAAGCATATTACGGCATTTGTGCAGTAAAAGCGAATTTAACCAAAATCTATTGCATTTGGAGAAAATCTCGTGTTTATTTGTCGGAAAACACGAAGAAGTCGATTTTGCTATTTTGTGGGTTGTACGCTTTCTGCATAATAACTACGTCCAATTGTAACAACGCCCTGACCAAGGCATGCTTGCGTCGAAACTAGTTGCTGTGCTAATTAAAAAAGTGTTACATCATACAAAGTTATTGTTTAATTTAACAATTTTCCAACAAAAAGTTACTAATTTCCGAAACATTCATTGTTGACGGCCTTCAAAATTAATGGCCAGTATGTCATATTACTTACTTCTTACAATATTTCGCATCGAATATAATCCAACCTGCATAATATCAGCCAAATTTATTATTGACGCTGTAGTAACGCCGCCATGTTTGCCATATTCATATTTCTCAGGAAATACGTAAATGTTTTGAATATTTTCCTCGCCACCTGCAGACTGACTGTTGAGTAAACATTACAGGGAATCGGATTATTACCATTGGAGGATTATTTAAAATATATCAAGTGTTTATTTACTTTGTACTATTAAATTTAACGTAATATTACGCTCAAAAACTTGAAGCGTTAAATCACTTGAGTTAAGTACACAATATTGAAAAAAAGTAATTTTATAACACCTAAATATCGACAGACCGAAATGAAATCACTGATTTCAAATTCGTATGCATAAATGCTAAAGATAAGGATTATAAAAAAATGACATGTTCTAATATCTATTCTCAGAATGATAAAAATAAGTCGAATATTTTATATTTAATTTATTTTAATAATTTATTGAAGCTTTATTTCCTCGTTGTAATATTTAATCACTGAACAGCATAATATTAACCAATCCTAAATGAAACACGAAACCGAAAAATGTATTATATCGATGAAGATGGCGTAAAGTGAACTGGTTTCATTAGCTCAATTGGTAGATCAATTGTCCCGGAAAGATAGAGGTCCTGAGTTCGATTCCCAGATTCAACTGATACCTTTTTATTTTGTGTGGTTTTTTTTCGGTTTCGTGTTTCATTTAGGATTGATTAATGTTATTTTTTTCAATGATTAAATATTTCAGAATTTCTTCAAATGCTTGGTAACTTTGTGGCATCATTATTAATTATATAAATTGAAAATACACTTTGTATATACCACTTTACTAAAAAAAAAAATAAAAAAAAAGTAAAAGTAAAAAAAAAGTGAAGTGTAAAAAAAAAAGTTAAGTAAAAGTAGTCTTTAGTAAAGTGGTATATACAAAGTGTATTTTCAATTTATATAATAAATATTTCAGAGTTTGTAATCGATATATTGATTTATTTGTCCCATTTGACGTCGGCGGTTATAAGAGGCCTTCCACACGAGCGGGCGGCCCAAGACTCAAAAAGCCACGGCTTCGAAAGGTTCCACCATCCGGTCGTCCTTTTCTAAAGTCGGTAAGCCTGACGTCAGGAAAGGACGACCGGATGATCGAACCTTTCGACGCCATGGCTTTTTAAGTATTGAGCCGCCCGCTCGTGTGGAAGCAACTTTACTGCCATTTACATTTTTTTGACATTCGCCACAACAAGTAACGGCCCGCGTTAACCCGAATATTTAAAAAATACATATTTTCAGAATTTTTTCCTCCTTATCTAGAGCGAATATATTTCCAATAGCTGGCATTACTTGCTGCGCGTGCTATTTTTTTAATTGGATTTTAGTTACTCGTTCAGGCGGTAGCTACTCGATTATGTTTTGAAAGGCGATTTTTGCGTTTACTCCCGACTTCCGCACCCTTTAAATTGTTTGTTTTATTTAATGTAAGCTGTTTTTATTCTTTAATTTTGATAAAAAAAAAATTTAATTAATAAAATTTTGTATTTTTGTATACAGTGTATGATTTAGCATTAAAAAGGTTGATTAAATCTTGGGTCTGAGGAGGTTAAGTGAAATACACTCTTAAAGTTCGAATGTTCTTTCAAATGAAAGTAGCAATTACTTCGAATGCATCGAAAAAAATGCATTAAAATAATTTTACAAAATGTTTTCAACCATCAGATATGTGTTATCATCGTCAGTTTTAATTTTGGTCTGAAAAGGTTAACCGGCGATCCTCGGCCCGTGTCAGCGTTTGGTTGTATTATAATAATTAGAAGAGCATATTCAGTGCAAGAAACCATTTTTGATTTTGTAATATATGAACAACACAAGAATAAATAAAAAAATGACGGTTAGCGAACCCTTAAGCCTTTAGGTGCCACCGAACGATATATCGTTCCGATACATTATTTTACTTGAGTGCCACAGAACGATACATAGCTCGAGCCATAAAATTCGTCACGCGTTATCCGCGGTTCTAAAATTACGTCACATTTTTGATAACATGTGTCTAAAAATAAAAGTAATCAAAATAAAAAAAATATATATATTCATGGATTATCCACACTTCTCCAGCATTTAAAAACAAATACAGCACCTAAAGGGTTAAAAGTGTTTTAAATTTGGACTGCCAATTATTGTATGTGTTTATTTTAATGATGTGGTAGCGGTAGGAGGCACTATTCCCGTATTTCATTCAATAACCCAGGTTTAATCACATTTATGTTTAGCTAAAACATCATATTGTTATAATGTATTTTGTTGAATGGAGTTTTGGCTAAATATAAATATGTCTAAATCTCGGCTTCAGTACGAAACGTTACAACGGTAGGAGGCACTATTCCCGTATTTCATTCAATAACCCAGGTTTAATCACATTTATGTTTAGCTAAAACATCATATTGTTATAATGTATTTTGTTGAATGGAGTTTTGGCTAAATATAAATATGTCTAAATCTCGGCTTCAGTACGAAACGTTACAACGGTAGGAGGCACTATTCCCGTATTTCATTCAATAACCCAGGTTTAATCACATTTATGTTTAGCTAAAACATCATATTGTTATAATGTATTTTGTTGAATGGAGTTTTGGCTAAATATAAATATGTCTAAATCTCGGCTTCAGTACGAAACGTTACAACGGTAGGAGGCACTATTCCCGTATTTCATTCGATAACCCAGGTTTAATCACATTTATGTTTAGCTAAAACTTCATATTGTTATAATGTATTTTGTTGAATGGAGTTTTGGCTAAATATAAATATGTCTAAATCTCGGCTTCAGTACGAAACGTTACAAGTCATCGGGATTGCTATGTAGTAAGATATAAAATAATAAATGAATAAAAGTGGCAAGAATCATTTCTTGCAATCCCAAAATAACTTTTGTGAGATTGTTATCTATTTCCTCGAGTCTCAGGCGACTCCCCGGTGACGTAAATGATAATAAATATTATTTAATGTTCGACCATCGACAGTATAATAATTTTATTATTAGGAAGATCCAAAACCACAGGAAGCGGTTTAGAAATAATTGATGCCATTCTTATCTGCTTATTATTCCGTGGGTGTCTCGAAATGTGTGTACAAATCACATAGTTTATAAATGAGAGATTGATTCTCACATCATACTCGTATGTGGAATATTTCCAATGAAATTTAGATTATGCATAACGGCTTTAACAACCCCTTTGCATCGCGGTAAAAACCCTGATCTCATAAGTCTAATGCGGCTCTCTGACGGTCCGGTAGGGAATCGACATAAATCGGGTGGAGCAAAAACGCAGGAAATGTTTCGCGATATTTCCTCCATCGACTCTCTGACGGGTCTGCAGTGATTTGTAGCCACCAGTAAATTGTCGGTATTGCAGATTGCTGTTATCACATTTACCGCTGAATGTTATCGGATCTATATCAAAGTCAAAATCGAAAAATGTGTCAGGAGTGAATCAAATGATGACGAGGCTCTGGTATGCTATTTATTCCTTCGAACGAGACGAAAAAGGAAGAGGTTTTAGGTCCACCCCTACATCGAACGTAATATTCATTGATGTCAAATTCCAGCAAATGTACCGAATTTTAAAAAAAACATTCCAAGAACTGGTCCAGCACGTTACTCCATATATAAGAAGTCCTCCTGTTATGCACACCAAGCTTTCTCCGTTGTTCCCTTTACTGTATACTAGTACAGTGTTCCGCAAAGCGTGTGCCGCGGCACACTGGTGTACCGTGGTCATCAGTTGGTGTGCCGCGCAAAAAAGATAATTCACCTAAAAATAGCTGAGAGCTATAAGAGCGAGGCGCTTTGTTGGGCGAGGGGCAGGACAGCCTTCCCCGCGTGGCGCGCCTGGCTCACAAGCTATCGCCGAACGCAGCACGCATGCGTATCGAGTAAGTACTTGTATTTACTCGTATCATTTCATCCCTAGTCCTCAGTCGTCGTTGTCGCTCCCGATTGAGTGGGCGTAGCGTCACTTTTCGCCAGTGTCTAGCCGTTAAACAAAACTTTATTGGCCAGTAACTAGCCGCTAGTTTGTGATTGTGTCGTCGCGAGCGTAATAGACTTTTTAATAACAAATAAATAGCCCATAATACGTGTATATAATGGATAAATTCGTTAAACATACCGCAAGTATTCCAAGAAGAAACAGAGTCAACAAAGAAAAAACCTAAGCTTGTTTATCGAAAATATGATGAGAGCTATGTAAGTTATGGCTTTATATATTGCGGAGACGAATCATGTCCAATTCCAAAATGTTTTGTTTGTGGAGAAACTTTTGGCAATAATTCGATGGTGCCCAGTAAACTTTTACGACATTTAACTACTAAACACCCATCGATAGCTAAAAAAGACAAAGCCTTTTTTCAACGTTTAAAAGACCAGTCTAAGAAACAGGTAACTCTCATGAGTTCGTCTTTTAAAACATCAGACAAAGCGCAAAAAGCTAGTTACGTGATCGCTAATATGCTAGTTAAAGCCAAGAAGCCTCATTCTCTCGCTGAAACTTTAATTATACCTGTCTGCAAAGAAGTTGTCAAGATTATGATTAAACAAGAAGCCGCTAAGGAAATCGAAAAAATACCAGCGTCAGCAGATACAATCTCACGTCGCATTAATGATATTTTTAGCGACATTGAATCAACGTTAATTAAAAAATTAAGACTTAGTGGAGTTTTTGCGCTACAAGTCGATGAGTCTACTGATATCAGCGGTCACGCGCATCTCATCTCAAATGTGAGGTACACTGACGGATGTGAAATAAAAGAGGAGTTTTTATTTTGTCTACCACTACCTGGTTATATACCACAGGAGAAGAAATATTCAAAGTAACAGACCAGTACTTCAGTGACCATAATTTGGAATGGCACAACTGCATAAGCATTTGTACAGACGGAGCAGCAGCCATGACGGGAAAAATTAGGGGATTTGTAACCAGGGCTTCTGAAAAAAACCCTAATATTAAAAATGTACATTGTTTTTTACACAGGGAAGCACTGATGACGAAGTCTCTGCCTGATGAATTGTTGTCTGTCCTACAAGAAGTTGTTAAAATTGTCAATTACATCAAGTCGCCACCGCTAAACTCTCGTCTGTTTAATGCAGTGTGTCAGGAAATGGGAGCAGATCATCAGTCACTTCTGTTTCATACAGAAGTACGATGGCTTTCTCGCGGAAAAGTGCTATCTCGGATTTACGAGCTAAAAAATGAGACCCAGTCGTTTTTAGAGGCCCAGGGTTCAGATTTTGCTTCTGTGTTTAAAAAGGAAGAATGGGTAGTAAAACTTGCATATCTGGCGGACATATTCGCTCATTTAAATGAGCTCAACAGAAAAATGCAAGGCAGGAGTTCTAATATTTTAACGTCTTCGGACAAAATTGAAAGCTTTCGCGCTAAGTTGGTGTTATGGAACAGCCACGCTGTCAATGATAATAATGAAATGTTTCCAAATGTCATGGCTGCCGATTCAGAAAAAAAAGTGCAGGCTTTGATAGTGAAACACTTGGAGCTATTAGCAGAAAAAATGAACTATTATTTTCCTAAGTGTGACCTGCAACCTATGGACTGGGTACGGAATCCATTCTCGGATAACATTTCCCTTGGACACTTACCGATACACGAGCAGGAAGAATTCATGGAGTTAAAAACTGACCGGACATTAAAACTAAAATTTTCTGAAGTAGAGGTAGCAAATTTTTGGCTGCATATAAAAATTGAGTACATTTCCCTTGGACACTTACCGATAAACGAGCAGGAAGAATTCATGGAGTTAAAAACTGACCGGACATTAAAACTAAAATTTTCTGAAGTAGAGGTAGCAAATTTTTGGCTGCATATAAAAATTGAGTATCCACTGCTTTCAAAGCGTGCTTTCAATTCTATTACCATTTGCCACAACCTACTTATGCGAATTGGGATTTTCAACTCTCACTACTATTAAATCGAAAAAAAGAGAGCGCCTGAGGACGATCAATGAAGAGATGAGAGCAGCCTTATCAACGATTGCTCCAAATTTTGATCGCCTGTGCTCAGTTAAACAGGCTCACATTTCTCACTAAACATCTTATCATATTAGGTATATTGATTTTAGTAATAAATAAATATTAAATAAACATTGCTTTTTTCTTTGGTGTACCTCTAATTTTTTTTAATTTGATAGGTGTACCTTGAACACAAAAAGTTTGC
>JAHDVE020011486.1:0-46800 GCA_022606495.2 Halesus radiatus | reverse complement strand
AGAGGAGGTATGGAAAGAAAGATGAATGAACTATGTGATTCGATGGTAAGTAAAAGTTTGGATGTACTTTGTATAACAGAGAGTATGAAAAAAGGAAGCGGTACGATGCAACACAGCGATACGCTCGTCATCTGGTCTGGGAGACCAGATGACGAGGGGGCATCTCAGGGTATTGCAGCGTTACTGTTTCCCAGAATGGTTGAATGTATGCTGCAGAATGAATGTGTAAGTACAAGAATCATTTGGATCCGATTCAAAATCTCTTTTACGAGGGTGTTTTTTGTTGTGTGCTATGTTCCTGTTAATTCTAAAAGCGATGAAGTGAAAGATGATTTTTGGACTGGCGTGAGAGATGTAATGGGACTAAAAAGTTTGAACGAAAGGATTATAATGGCAGGGGACTTAAATGGGGGGTAGGAAATAGACGGGATGGATTTGAATCGGCTTTAGGTATGTATGGGGATAAAAGAACGAATGACAATGGTAACAGAATACTTGAAGAATATTTAGAGTGGAACCTTTTTGTATCGAATACCTTCTTCGATCATAAAGGTATCCACCAATATACATGGGAAAGAGGAAATGAGAGGTAAATTATTGATTTTGTTGTAATTGACTCTAGGTTGAGAGCCGTTACCGAAGACACAAGAGTATTCAGAGGGGCTGAGGTTAAAACCGACTACTTCCTGGTTATGTCGAGAATAAACCTCTTCCGCGGCTGGCGCTCTAAAGTAAAAACGGTGTCGACGCCAACAAGAGTCAAAATTGAAAAACTAAAAAACAATATTGTGAGAAGTAAGTATGAGAGTTGTGTAGAGATGAGATTGAATGAGAAGGAAATGAATTGTCTAAGTATAGACGAAATATGGAACCACATAAACGTTAGTCTCTGTGAATCTGCTAGAGTGGAATGTGGAATAAGTACGCAAGGTAGGAAGAAAGGCAATGCATGGCGGGATGATGAAATTAAAGCGCTGGTCTCAGAGAAGAAGAAAGTGTGGTTATGTCTGATAGTGACTGGCAGTGCTCCTAGTGAAGTGCGGAATAAAGCGAAAGAAATATACAAGGGATGTAAGAAAATAGTAAGTGTTGGAGTGAAAGAACGAACGAAACGTCTGGAAAAGGAAGAAGGAATCAAAATGACAAAACACTTCCAAGAAAATATTAAACTGTTTTGGAAGGAGGTCAAAAAGTCCCGAAATGGTCCAGAAAGCGGATGCATGAAAGTGATAAAATTAAAAGATGGAAGAATCTTAACGAATGAGAAAGAAATAAAAATGAGACGGATGAAATACTGAAGAGGTTTTCGAAAGCAACCCGACTGATAATGGTCCCAGCGGCGAATCGGGTATGAATGACAATGGCGTGAATGTTTCCAAAATCAGCATAGATGAAATAAAAGAGCGATTAAATGTATGAAGAATGGTAAGGCTGTTGGTTTCGACAATATTGCTGCTGAATACTTTAAAGGAGATAGCCGTATAATTCTCACATGGTTATGCAAGCTTTTTAACCAGTGTTTAGAGAAGGGTTACGCGCCATTAGATTGGAGGAGGGCTGTGATCATGATAAGTTTCTGAAAAAAAAACCAAAAACTCTTCTGTCCCTTTGTAGATCTACAAAAAGCGTACGACCGAGTTGATAGGAAAAAATATGGAAGTTATTGTCCAAGTATGGGGTGAATAGGAATCTCATACAGGCAATCGCGTCTCTGTACGAGGAAAGCGTTGCATGTGTTAGGGTAAACGGTGATTTTACGGAGTGGTTTGACATCACAAAAGGTGTTAAACAAGGCTGCGTAATGTCACCATGGTTATTCAATCTATACATGGATAATTGTATGCAAGAATTGAAAGAGGTGGGCTATGGCGCGAAAATGAGTAATCTGAAAGTGTGTTGCCTGTTGTATGCTGATGATGCAGTGCTGATTGCTAACAGTATGGAGGATTTACAGTCCCTCGTATCCAGGATGAATGAAGTATGCATGAAGAACGAGGTAATGATGAATGTAAGTAAGTCTAAAGTCATGGTGTTTAAAAGAGAGAGAGTACGAAAACAGTGTGCAATATAGTTGTGAATGACGAATACTTGGAGCAGGTCGATGAGTTTGTATATTTGGGAAGTATGTTAACGAGAGATGGAAAGACTGATAGCGATACTGAAAGAAGGGTGAATGCAGGAAACTCCATTAACGGAGGACTGAACGCTGTTGGCGCTAACAAAAAGTTGTCCAAAGAAGCGAAGCTAGCAGTCTACAATGGAGTGCTGATACCAACCTTGATGTATGGCAGTGAGGCATAGAATTGGCAGAAGAAGGATGAAAGTAAACTGAATGCCGTAGAAATGAGATCTCTGAGACGAATGTGTGATAAAACCATGTATGATCGTGTGAAAAATATTGAAATTCGTAAAGAATGCAAGGCTGATGTAAGCGTAATGAGTAAGATTAAGAAATGGATGCTTAGATGGTTTGGGCATGTGGAGCGAATGAACGAAGAAAGGAGTGTGAGAAGAATGTATGACGCGAATGTGGATGGAAGAAGAAGCCGGGGACGCCCGAGGAAGACATCAAGGCACGATCAAGTGAATCAAATACTTGAGTCGGGCCATGTCAGAAGTCGGAATAATAGAAGAGAATGTACGAAACGATGTATGAATGTGAATGAAGCAAGAAGTGTATGCCAAGATCGAGATGTTTGGCGGTCCGTCCTCTCTTCCTACCCTGCGGGGAAACGGAGTGATGGTTAGTTAGTTATTTAGTTAACTCCATACAGAACGCCCTGGAGAATGTAATTTCCCTAAGGGTCTATGTTTTTTGGGTGATGCTGTGTGGAGGGTCTTTTTTGAGAATTATTCAGTTCCTAAGATATTAAATATTTCATAATAATATGATAAGATGCTCCCAGATCCATTGAACCCACATGATGCACAGGGGAGGCCTAACGGCGATCTGTGACTGCGTCGCGGTACATACTATCGAACATGTGGTCAACTAATGCCCGTTCCATGGATTCCCCAGAGGACTTAATGAGATCAGCAGGACGACGTCTGAGCATATCATCCCATGAGTGACTCGCGGACCTGATTGTTCGTTTTTGACCCCAAACCATAACGAAGTTGTGTCCAATACCTAATATATGCAATCTCAGGGGGTGGTTAGACCCTGTCCCTGATGCAATCAGGCATATGCACCGCGGCCCAGTTGTCTGATGACCCACCGGTGCCTCCTTCAACGTCACGATCACGTGTTTGAAACGGTTGGACGAATCAGGTACCCCGCTCCGGAGACCCGAGACTTACTCTCCCCCGAAACATATTTCTTCAAGGAAACTCTCAGGTGGCCGGCTAGAGGATGCGGGTGTCTGGGTCCGCGTGCTGCCAGGCCGATTTCAATGCGCACTCTCTATGGACCTCCCTATAGTGATAGTCTAATAAACTGCATGAGCTATCTTGCTTTTACTTTATTTATTACATTCATCGATTTTATCTTTTCGTGTGGATATATTTTTCTACTTTTCTCTATTTCCCTTGCGAGGTTAACATTAAATACGTGTCTCACATTATACCTTTGATTGAATATAAGTGTAAATATTTTTCCTATGTGTTACTAATAAACCTTGTATGCGCTAGGATATTCGAAGGTCTAGAGTAATTTTATGATTAAATATAACGTCGTTTAAAAATTTTGTCCTGACGTATACGTAGATCGAAGATAAATCAATCTGTTTCCTCAAAACGCCGCGGGAAAGGGTAAGTAACCTCCAGTTTACCTAATATATCTGTTAAATACTATCAGCGGAACGTTTATGGGGATATCCTTATTCCCCAGCATCCCCTTCACACTGAGCAGGCCACTGAGCACCAGGAAAGTGTCCACCAGCAGGTCGCATTTGCCTATGAACGTCACCGTGACGAGGTCATATGTCTGCAATCAAAAACAAAATATTTTATGTCAGTAAACCACATTACGAATTACAAAATTTTTACTATTTTGGTACTGAAAAGGAAAATGGTTTTTGGCGTGATGAAATCGCTACCTTCCGCTATCCGAGCATTTAAAATAAATAAATATTGCCCCCTCCTCCTTTGCACGATGTTTCGAACAGTGTCCACCATCAAGACAGATGTGTGGCGATAGTCCGTATTTATATATGTGGAAACGACGCCGTGTTGTGGACGTTAATCCTCTTTGGGCCGTTATATCAACATAATTATAATTAATAATGTGGTTTTCGACGTTGAGTTTTTGTGTAGCCAACACCGAGAATTATTAAGCCTAGCTCCGTTGTCCCTATTCATTTTAATGGATATTTTGTGGATTTTACTTGCTACCATAATTAAAACATTACATTCTGAATTACGAGAGTGGCTGCAGCGGCTGATCCTCCCAGGAGATTGTTTCAACTTTTGTTTTGTTCGAACACAATTGTCATACTCCGACGAATCTACAGATCTACCGTTTTTTAGCATGTGGAACTTGTGTTATTGTTTGTTATGAAGCAGGTCCATAACAAGAAAGTTTAACAAGTAACCCCAGTATTATTTAAAAGCAAGAACTATTTGTTCTTGTTGCTAGTGTCTTGTGCTTTACGAAAGGTTACGTTCGGTGGGGCGGGGTTTACGATCCCGGTAGATGGGGTCGGTTCAAGCTAGAAAAATTATGGGGTCATCATTTTTTGGCGCTTATCGTGAACGGTTCATCCTTCTGGCTCTGCCCAATTATTACTTTTAACCAATAGTGATTGTACGGATTCCATGAGCATCCTCCTCGCCAGAAGTCTGCTGAAGTGACGCCTGTATGGTATCGTACCTCTTACGGTTCGAATTTATTATTTACTTTTTGCCACTACATAATTTTATAAATTCAGGTAACTTTAATTCCAACCTTCAATGTGTTAAATGCGTCCACGTTGCTAAAATACAGGCCTGTTCAAAGGTTTTTTTTATAGCAAACGACGATTGTTTTATTGAATTCTCCTCCTGTCTTTTACTTAAATATTTATATATCCTGGAAGCGGTGGTTTCTCAAATTGACCATAAACGAATTGCTAACACGAAATATCTCCCGAGACCGAGCTATCCAAGATTATTGCAATTGTAGTTTGATTTCTTAGTGATCATGAATAATATTTTAATGTAATTTAATTTAATTTAATTACGATCCGGATCGTAGGGTTCTGTTACGTAACATGTTTTTTTTTTTTTTTTTTTTTAATTTTATTTAATATGATAATTTTTTTTACAGAGAGTATATAAAAATAAGACATGATTCATATAGTGCAACAAAAAATATAATATAGCTATTCTTCACCATAAAGAAACAAGGTCCTTGTGTTTGGCGAGTGATTATCGCTTAATTAATCAAATCATAACTTGAAATATTGTTGTACAATAGCAGGAAAATATGAAAATTGTCGTGTAAATTTTGTAATTTATCACTAGTAATAGTATTAAAGAAAATGAAAAGAAAGTAGAGGAAAAGAAGAGAAGATAACAATAAAAGACAAAAAAATCTAATTATAATAAAAAATAAAAAAAAAATTTAAAAAAATTGTTACAGTAGTTTGAGGTAATTTTTTAATCTATGTTGAAATTCATCGATATTTTTTATAATTTTAAGATCAGATGGCAGATTGTTAAAAAAAGTTATTCCTAGATATAGGTATGTGTTTTGCGTATGCTTAGTATTGAATGGCGGGATTTTAATGTTTTGCTCATACCTTGCGGATATATTAAATTGTAATTTATTTAACGTTTTTTCTTTAAAAATTTGAATAATTGCATATTTTTTATAAATTTTATTAACTGTAGGTACATTGAATATCGTAAAAAGCTTTTCAGTGGAAAATGATGATGGTTTTTTTAAAATTACCTTTATTATCAATCTTTGAATTATTTTAAGTGGACTTAAAATATTATCATATGTTCCCCCCCAGCCAATAATTCCATATTGTAAAATAGACTGAACAATTGCATAGTACACTCTTTTTAGGTTTTCTAGTCTAAGAATATTTCTTAGTCTTATAAATATATATATACATTTTCTAATTCGTTTACCAAGTTCACAAATATGTGTTTTCCATTTAAAATGCTGGTCTATATATACACCAAGGTATTTAATTTTGGAAGTTGGACTAAGTACTGAACATGCTTGATTACAATTGATTCTGTTGCAGTTACTTTGGTGTATTATAATTTTTATTTCTGGTTTTGATTTAAATTTATTGATAGAGAAAGGAATAAATTTTGTTTTTCCAGTGTTAAGGGAGAGTAGATTATTATCGAACCAATTTTTTAATATATTAATATCAGTATTTGCTAGCTTGTTAATAGAATTCCAGTCAGTACCTTCAATTATTATGACAGTGTCGTCAGCATAAGATATTATTTTTCCGTTTAGCTTTTGCATGAATATGTCATTTACATAGATGATAAAAAGTAGAGGTCCCAGTACTGTACCTTGAGGTATGCCAAAATTACTTGTTTTTTTTTTTATCTAAGTACCTCGTTTATTTTTACCATGAACAATAAGAATTTAGACAGTAAATAAATTAAAATCTATCAAGCAAGAAATTCTGTTGCAGTAAAATCGGCGGCAGCTCGTCGATATCTACGTCCCTATACAGGCGGTAATACAGCACAGCGCTGAATTAGAACTTCAAGCAGAATATTTCAGTGGAGCGCAAGCAAAAGAAGATGCGCAGATGCACATCTCTTGTCATGCGTAGAAAGGGCATGATTTTTTATTAGTTAGCCAGTATTCATTGGTGGCTTGCCATGCCATACTCGCTTCATTCCAGACTATCGCGACGCTAGGGAACGTTATTTTGTTTTTTGGTAGAACTATTCACACGGTGTGCGCCGATTAAAGTAACATTGCTCATACAACTTACAACAAACTACAAGCAACACAAAACAAATGCAACAAAACCGCATATAGCACACCACTATACACAAGCCTCAAACGATTACACGAACAAGAAGAAATACCTGCATTACAGGAGTACACATATCAACTCTGGTTGGGTAGCTATAATTCGCCAGAGGATCTCGCATTCCACTACGAGCAAAGGATGCCCAAACATCTCATCCTAAAGTTACATGAGGACAATCATAACAGCGATGAAGAAAGCAATAAACATGTACTCTTTCCCTACTTCTCCCTTAGGATCTTCGGACCTCATAAATGAAAGAGTAGAGGAATGAAAAAAAAACTTTTTTTTTCATTCCTCTGATTATATTACATATTTTCCACAGATTTAGGTCAGCAGAATCCAGAGAGAATGCAGCCTACAAATGCAATATTTAACATCAGTAACGTTTAAAAAGTAACACGTTTAAATAGTTTAGAACCGAATGTTTGTCAATTCTTCAAAATATTGGTATTCATTTTATTGGGTAATTATTAATAAAAAGAATTTAAAATTATTTAGTATTCACAACTTTATTAATATACACATATCTACATGTTTCGAAAGCGATGCTTTCTTCATCAGGAATATATGGAATACCAAAAAATAATAATATAAAGTATAGACAAATTATAGACATAGACAAAAATTGATTAAAGTAAGTAATTAATCAAAAAATGTTAATAAAAAAATATTATAAAACATTAAATAAGAAATGTATTCGATAACGATTTCAACTATTTTTACATAGGAAAGACTTCAAGAAATTTGAGTATTAGAGTTAAGGGACACTTATTAATACCAATCAGTTTAAATAAAATCTTCAAAAAAGAACACATTGTTACAAATTCACAAAGAAATTCATGGATTTTGCATCACGATAATGCACCAGCTCACACATCAATGCTTGATCGTGATATTTGGCCAAAAAACAATACCGTAAACATGCCTCATCCACCGTATTCACCAGATTTGGCTACCTGCGACTTTTTCCTATTCCTGAAACTGAAGAGACCAATGAAAGGAAAGCGTTTTGCCACAATTGATGAGATAAATTCAGAATCGAAGAACGAGCTGATGGCCATACCGAAAAGCGCATTCCAGAAGTGCTTCGAGGATTGGAAGAAGCGTTGGCATAAGTGCATTATATCTGAGGGGGTTTACTTTGAAGGGGAGAAAATGGATATTGATGAATAAATAAATACTATTCGAAAAAAATCGAAATTCACCCTTTCTTTTAACAAACCTCGTATGTGTTTATATTAAATAAAATAAAAATACACAATAAAATTATTCTGAATTTGCAAATCACATTTTATAAAACAAACATTCATTTGATATAAATAGAGTTTTAAAATTTTACATCAAAATACAACCGGTTTACAATTAGACAAATTTGAAATTTTAGAAATCAGAAAAAGCGTTAATTGTGAATTAAATTTGTCTCTACTTGACATTATTATTTTTCAGTATCCTACATATTCCTGATGAAGAAAGCATCGCTCTCGAAACATCAAGATATGTGTATATTAATAAAGTGGGAGCACAAAATAATTTTTAATTCATTTATTTATAAATGTTTGTCATTCGCTTTTTCTTTGTTCATGGTTTTTTATCCATTTAAGATATTTTCCCTAAAAAATCATGTAATGTAAAATTAACTCACTCCAGTAAATAAAACCATCAAATGGTGATAGCGATAAGGCCAAGAAGCCACGGTACAAGTTAGAAAGAAAACATGAGGGGTTTTTCTATAATCCCCAGCTAGTTAGAGGATTACAAAAGGATCCATAAAATCAAAAAAAGACGTGTGCGCTTCTACTCCATCTCCTACCTAGTGCAGTGTGGGAGAAGCCATTAGCGGACATTACACGTACACTTCGGACGTGTAATGGTCTTACCATCACCATTTTTCTTACAATAAAACCCTGGAAATGTATATTTTTTTTATATACATAACTTTTATGCTGGAAAAGCGGAAGAGAGCGACATCTATCGCCTTGTGGAGCTTTTGATTACAGTGGATTACAATTTAATGATGCCTAATTTGGAAACTCGTTTCAACGCAAAACCACGAGGTGGCAGTTGAAAGCGGGGCGTTTACTTTATAATTTAAGTTCACGGGGTTGGACCGATTCGGAAGAAGAAGTTACCAATGGAAGAAGCGTTTTATATAAACAACGATTAGTGGAGACAGAACAAAGGCATGTGAAATAATTTATGACAAAAAGGGTCACACGATAGGGGGCTGAGTTCGTCGGCCGATATTATAAACAAAGTTTGGAGGGCAATTTAGAGGAGAGTGTCATGAAGGTGAGTAGGGAATATAGAACCATCGATACTGAGGGCCGAGATAAATATAATACACAAAATCTTAATTAAAAAAAAAAAAAAACTGGAAGGTGATGTGATGGGGGAAGAGTGGGTGTGAATCAGAATTTGGACGAAAAGGCGCGCCGTGAAAGGCCAAGTGGAGAAACGATGAATCGGAGAAAATAATTGAGAGAGTAATAGTTTCGACAGATGAAAAAAGGAAGAAACAAGGATTATACAGTATGGAAATTTCGGCAAAACTAAGAGACGATTAAGGCGAGACGGGTGCGTTATTGGAGAGCGGAATTTTATAATTTCAGAAACGTAGCTATTCACAAGGAAGTGAAACTAGACTGATTGTAGGTAAAAAAGGTGTTAATTGAGAAGATTCTGGAAATTAAAGATAAAAGGGATGTAGATGAACGACATACCGATCAATTATAAAATTTAAACTGAAGGAATTCATTAACAATGTTGAGATATATGGCCTACTAGATTGAGGATAGTTCGACCATTTCGTCAGGCTTCCGAGGTTGACGATACCCTATGTTGATATAAGAGTGAAGAGTACTTGGATAAGTGTAGAAATGAACATGGAACTGGAGTAATAAAGCGTAATTTGAAACGATTAAATTAACACGTGAGTAATAGAGTGTTTACTTTATGAAAAGCCATAAAAAGCAATGGGTTTTGGATAAACTCTGATTTATATCGGTTTTTTATGACAATAATTGTTATTACCCATCATGAAGAATAAATTAATTCGATTTTTAGTTGGAAGGAGACAGAATTAGGAGGGCTGATCAATAATGAAGTCAATGTACTCCTTTTCCAGAGTTGAATTGAGGAAGTCGAAGGTAAAAATATCCAAAAAAATATTATATAAAATTATCAAAGGTAATGAAAAATCAGTTAAGGGTGATATCAATCGATCCGGATGACAGTATATGGACGACGACAAGTACATGTGAAGGGGTAGTGCAGTTAGACCAAGGGGAAGTAATGCAACACTTTAAAACACCTTTCCGTAAAGGTATATTCATTAACTTTGAGAGGTGAGATAGATTAAGAATTGTAAAGTATTTACACCAATATTAGGATCAATTGAGAATTGCACGAAAAGATTAATTATTCACATGTTAGATCAGGAAAAAATGTGTTACCACCGGAAATTTCACTGTAAAAATATATTGCATATAAAGTTATCACTAAGGGCGAAGAAAATTTATGAAATTGAAGAAAGTTAAGAATGCGCATCTATATATAAATTTCAATAGGAATATAATAGCTATATTTACGAGATATCCGAGGGCATGGATGACAAAAAATAGCAATAGATCATATTTTCAGAAAAAAAAACATGATTCAGGGGGAATTTAGGGATGACTTACGAGTAAGGGCCTATCAGTAAACTCTAGAGCAGTCTTTAACGGGGCGGCACCCGAAAATATTATTGTTTTTTTAGACAAGTGAATGAAAGATTGCAGACAAAATTAGTGTTACTTGGGTACGAACTTACGAGTTCTTAAAGGGGATACTGGTATGTACGGATGGGTACCAGAAGTAATTAATTCTGTTTTTGGACTTTAAAATTTCATCTTGATTTGAGTCTTACAGTTAACCGAAGTATCTTGTGTTAAAATCTTAAAAGTTTCTTCAGTGAATTAATTGAAATTGTGCTGCAAATGGAATTACAATAGTTAAATGAAACGTGATTTAATTCGTATCTTGTGTTGGACTAAATTGATAAAGCGTTTTATGAAAAAAAAATAATAATATTTTGCTTGATTAAATTTTCTTACAGAATTTTCAATGTAAAATTTAATAATGATATCTACTAATGTATCTTTAAAAAGTTTCATATAATTCAGTTTAATAACTAGATTGGGTTTAATTAGGCAATAAAAATAATAAAGTTCTAAAATATTACCAAGCGTTCGGTTTACGGATTTAATTAATGAGCTCTAGAGATAATGAATTAATTATATTACATGAGACTTAGTGCAAAATTAATAATATTTTTAAAGTCAAGAATAATTAATAACAAAAATAGGTAAAACTAAATCCAATAATTTTAACTTTAAATCAAGTCGAGTTCGGTAGACTTAGCAAAAAATGATGATCCATATAAATTTATTAATGTCTTTTAATTTCAAATCAGTTTAGAACTAGTTTTAGACAAAATATTTATAACGAATAAATATTCAAATTCAAATAATTCATTTGAGATGGGATTGATAAAATCGAGTTTATTCCGAACGTCAAAGAAAATGGAAAAAAAAAACAATAAAAATAAATATTATTTAATAATATTCGGTTTGACGGGTCAATAAATTTTAAAATTGTACAAATCGGTAGATCACGATTTTAAATTAGGAAAGACTAAATTGTTATTAGGTAGATATTTTTACATTAGATTAAACATAGCAGGCAGGGAAGTTCAATGAGTTCCGATTTTCATGATGACGTGTAGCTCCCGTCTTTTTGGAAAAATTATGAAATTTGTCGGATTTCGGGTAAGTCAACCAATAATTCATAACCTAAGTATTCAGATTCCCCAGGAAGCAGTCGGATGGAGGCATGAATTCTATTTCAAATTACGTATAAATACGTATATGTATGTATATATATATATAAGTAATGTTTAATATATCTGTCAACACTTTATTATCATTATTTATTTATAAACATGTATATGCGATGTTTAATATATATATTAAGCGCCCTTGAGGTGATTTTCTCACGAAAACGGCGCTATAGAAACAATCCATTTATTATTATTATTTATTATAAAAAAAAACATTTATTATATTTATGTATATTTTCTATAAACACATTTATTTTAATTGTATATTTTTCTCTTACAGCTAAAATATAAATTAACGTTACTAATTATTAACATTCCAAACGATGTTTATTAATTCAAAGATCGTTATCATTCTAAATAAACCGATAAAACCAAATTTGTCACACTTCCCGACGGGGGTCTCTGACACCGAAAGTAAACAGTCCCATATCTCAATGACCTACATCGTCGACTGTATTAAACTAGGTCAATATTCCAAACCACCCCTCCTTTGTAAATCAAATTTAATAATATTATTATTAAGTTCTGCAAAGTACTTTTAGTTTTTATTATTGCGACAGTTGTTTCGGCGTTTAAGGCCATTTTCGAACTGTGTATGAATCCTAATACCTAAACCAGGCAAAGACCCACTATTAACCACGAACCAACGCTCAATCAGGTCTTCTTCCTTGCGTGGGTAAAATTCTAGAGAAACACATCCTCTTTCGATTAGAATCGTAAAAATAAAATTTTGTCAGATTTTCCAACATGGCTTCCAACCTGGACATTCATCAACTTATCGGCGTAGTCGAGATCATAAGTGAAGGCTTCAAAATAAACAAAGATATGGTAATTCTTTCGCTGAACATAAGACAAGTATTCGATAGAGTATGAGATGACCCCCCCCACTGTCCTTTAAAGATGTGATGGCCCGCCCTTCCTTCGTTTATGATTTAATTTAGCAATAGACTTCCGTTCGCGCCACCGATTTAAGATGACTCCTCTACTGCTGCCTTAAATTTTCCTAACTAATGTGATCGGAAAACTCTTTGTAGTTTTCCTTTCAATTTGAGGTTTTTCTCCTCCTTGGCCAGCGTGTAACGTCTAGCCCTATGCTAACATTCGAGTGTTTCCGATTTTCATAATTTTCACGGAAATTTTCGCACTCCAATGTGGTCAATTGGTCAAGCTTCTCCGTCAATTCCCGTTGTGTACTTTTTTGTTTCGAATTATTGGAAAAACAAGGCTTTATTTGTGGTAACCCCTATTCTTTGTAGCGTAGGCAGACTCTAGCATACCATTGACAGAATTCATATTCCTAACATTACTCCTATCTTAGACTTTAATGTTCTGAACTCTCTATTATTATTCTACTATGCAATCTACGTTAATTTCCTATAGGAAGACTAGCATTTTCCTAACTTTACCCCTAAATTTTCTATTTTTCTTCTATCGTGAGTTTTAATGGGAAAACTTAGCTTCTGGGCTATACTAATTGCACTATTCCTGATCTATATAATACGACGTAGTTTCAATTTTAAATTTGGTATACATAAATGTAATGATCACAGTATTATCGCCTTTCCTCATCGTACTAAGTGTTATTCTACATGGGTTAGTTTCAATAAATTTCATGGTTAAAAGGTACAGTTTTACTTGTTTTGGCGCCATCTCCATCCTCTCCTAAATTTGGGAAAATTACATGATTAGGTTTTAGTTTTCACAGCTTTTGTTATGACGAGAGATCGAATACGGCTTGTTTCGCTGCAATTAATTCGGCTCCAGACCTACCCCTAAAGTACTCAGATGACCACGTTTCCGGTCAGTAACTCTCTCCACACAGACGTACAGCCTGACCAAACGGTAACCTCTTCTTTTAGTTCGCGCTATTGGTCATCCCCTGTACCGCGACGGAAAGAGCACCTTCCTTATCCATGGGTCCGAGACCCTCCGAATTCCCGTCCTCCCGACAGTTACATTTAAAGGAGATCAAACCGGTTCCGTCCCCTCGTCAAACAGCATTAGATACTTGCGATTTTTTTTGCAAAGTCCGGGTTGAAAGGCCGTCCCTCGCATCAAGAGTTCAGAGATAACCACGCTTAAATCAGCAATTATTTCTGCCCAATCGATAGGTACAAATTATAAATATATGTAAAAATACGAGTTTTTATAATCCACAATACTCCAGTTTTCCCAGAAAATTGTGGATCTGACATCTCCAACACAGGTCGTGAATCTGTGCCAGATATTCAGATATACTACATATTAACATACATAAAAGTGATAATACAATATACATGATATATTACTTTTTGGTTTGGTTGACAGGTTGGTTTAATGAGACCCTGCTATCTCATGTAGTTTGAATTTAACTGTAGATTGATTTTTGTTTGGAGAAAAGGTAGGACTCCAAAAAGCCCAAAATTCGCAAGGCCTGAACCTTGAAAACCTAAGTCGAAGATAAAATTAAATTTATAACATAACTTGGGAACGTATTGTCGACGAATGATTATGCTTATTTTGACATTTCTAATAATGTGGGTTTTGTTTGTTCTGTTGGATTCATCAATATGTTCGAACGGGTGTGGAGCGCCTTTGAATTGAATCTTTCCGTGAGAATGGCGCTATAAAAATATGTATGTACGCAAACTACAAATACGTGATTTCTAAAAGATGATAGTTCATCGCAAAAGATGATAGTTCATCGCAAAAGATGATAGTTATTTTTCAATTAAATGTCGACGTTTGTTAAGGTACTTATTCTTCGTAAGATGTACTGAAATTCGAATATATATACATACTTATACGTATCTACATACTTCGATAAAAGGAGGGTGTGGTTTGGAATGTTGACCTAGTTTTAATAACACTCGAAGATGAAGGTCATTGAGATATGCGACTGTATATTTAAGTGTCAGAGACCCCCGTCAGGAAGCATAACAATTTGGATTCATTGGTTTATTTTAGAATGATGACGATCTTTGAATTAATAAAAATCGTTTGGGATGTTGATAATTAGTAACGTTAGTTTTCGAATTTAGGTGTTAGGGAAAATATATATTAATAAAATAAATAGTTTTTATAGGAAATATACATAAATATAATAAATGGTTTTATATATATATATATTAAACATTGTATATACCTACACAAAAAATAAATAACGGCCATATAGATTTGATAGATACATTATACGCTTTATACATATATATATATATATACCCATACACAAACATACATACTCTTAGTAAAGGCCAAGTCTTTAGCCGAAGTTATTTCACTACACAGTGAAATACCTACAAAAGATGTTCTGAAGTTGTTGACTATGAATTAACTCGATAAAGACAATTATACAGGTAGGTATCTACCGGAAATTATTATAAATACCTAAATGTATTTATGTAAAATTAGGTATTCTTGAATATTTAAAAGTCAAGTATTGGTAATGAGTGAGACAATTGAATTATCTTTAGTACTCGTTTAATTATAATTCAATGCGAAAGGAAAGGCTTATCGTAAAATATCTTATGAAGGTAGATGTACCCGCTGGGTATCATAAAATGTACTTGAACACAAATATTTGATTAGAACGGCTTTGATCAAGTATACAAAACATTTACTCATAATAAATAACGGTCGTATAGTATTGACCTATATATTAAACATTAAATATAAATATATATTTATACATATAATATATGCACTTATACATCATTAGAAATATAATTCAAGTCACCGTCCTCTTCTTCCCAGGGATCCTGAAAACTTTAATATTTAATGGTTGGCTCACCTGAAGTCCCGACAAATTTCATAATTTTTCCAGACGGGTTATACACGCCATTATGAAGTTTCAGAAAATATTGAACTTCCCTGCCTGGTATGTTTAATCTAATTTAGAAATATTTACTTAATAACAATCTAGCGTTACCTAATTTCAATTCGTGATCTACCGATTTGTACTATTTCTTCAAATTTAATGATCTCTAAATCCAAATATTATTAGATAATATTTAATTTTTTGTTGTTTTATTTTCCTATTTTATTCACTTTGACGTACGGAACAAATTCGATTTTACCAATTCTATCTTCACCGAATTATTTGAATTTGAATATCTTTCGTTATAATTATTTTGTCTATTTAAATTTTTTTATTGCTTCTGCACTCACGTAATTCTCTCTACAAACTATTAATTAAATCCGTAAACCGAACGCTTGGTAATATTTTAGAGCTTTATTATTTTTCTTTGACGAAATTAATCCCACGCTAGGTATTAAAAATGAATTATAAGAATCTTTTAGAGACTAGGACTCAGCTGTTTTTAAACTTTCACTAAATTATTTTAAACGCAATTATATTTAATTTTTGTCACAACTCGCAATAAATTCAGTTCAACACAAAATATGAATTAAATCACATTTCATTTAAACAATTTTAATTAATTCACAGAAGCTAATTTTAAAAATCTTTAAACAAATAACTTTATTAATTTTAGAAATTTTCAATATTTATTAAATTATTATTATTATCACATTGCTCTAAAGTTTTGAGAAAATTAAATCAAATATATTGTTATCAACTTTAATTGCAACTTTTATAATCTTCAACGTAATTTAAGTATTATTAATTTTTAGGAAATTTCACTATTTATGCAACTATTATTGAATTAGATAGATCGGCAACTATTTAAGAAATTTTTAATAAATAAATTATTATTAATTTGAACACAAAACACTTTATTTATTATAAGACGAAATTTTTGAAGTCCAGAAAAAACACTTCTTAATCACTCCGCACGCAATCAACTATTTCTTCCGACGTATTCGCGACAAAAACTGCCTTTATGAAAGTTTTAATAAATATTGTTATTATTTGAACACAAACATTTTATTCACTGGGTCACTTTTTTTTATATCACTTCACTTAAGTATAATGAATTTTAGAAAACTTCGATATTTATCAAACTATAATTGAATTAATTCAACAACTATTTAAAAGAATTTATTTAAAACTTTATTTAATTGTAAGAAACAAATCAAATGAAACTTTCTAAGTCCAAAAACAAAACAATTACACAATATCGATCGGCACGTAATTATTCCTCCCGGCGTATCTCGCGACCAACTCCCATATTCTGCCATTACATTGTTTTATATATCCAGATTAAAACCAAAAGGTCCTAACTGCATTCCACACCTTCATTAAATTATGTTCTTTATCAACCCGTAAACCTATATGTAAGTAACACTAATTTCGAATGTAATTCTTCAATGTAAATATTTAGATAACACCTGGCCCGCCTCTGCAGCTATCACTTTTCCCCACTCTGGCCAGGATCGAATTTAGTTAATTCCTTTTAGAGCGCCCTGCTGTTCCTTATTCTAGAATTGGAAATCTCGATTCATGTTTTTCTTTCTGAAAATATTATCTATTGCTAATCCTTTCATTGTCTATGAACTCGGGTATCTCGTAAATATAACCATTATGCCCCTATTGGAATTTATTTAAAGAAGCGCCTTCTTCACATCGTTCAATTTTAGAAATTCCCTTAGCCCCTGGTTATCTTGATATGCGATATCTTTTTATTTATGAATTTTCCGATGGTGACATGGTTTTTCTCTGATCTAACATGTGGATATTCGATTAACGCATCTTTTCGCGCAATTCTCAATTGATCCTAATATTGGTGTAAACACTTTACAATTACTTCCCCACCTCACCTGCCTGAGTTAATAAATATACCTTTCCAGAATGATTTTTCAATGTGTTGCACTGCTTCTTCCTGGTCTAGCTGTATTACCTTTTGCATGTACCTGTCGTCTGCTTATACTTTCATCCGGGTCGATTGATATCATCCTTAATTGATTTTTCACTACCTTTAATAATTTTATGTATTAATTTATTGGTATTTTTACCTGCGATCTCTCCACCCCAACCCTGGTGGATATGAGTTCGTCAACTTCTTCCCTGGCCACTCCCCCTCCTTCCATTTCACTCTAACTAAATATCGCATTAGCTTATTGTTTATTATGGGTAATAACCATTACTTTTACAAAAAACCGATATAAATCAATGTTCATCGAAAACACATTATTTTTTATTACCTTTCCTTAAATAAATATTCCTATCTTCCCTGTATAACCTTAATTGTTTGTTTATCTCTTTATTACGCCAGTTTCATGTTCATCTGGTCGCTTGAATAAACAATTTTTACCGCCCTGTTTACATTAGGCATTGACAACCTCAAATCTTACCTAAATGTATCGAACTATATTAAAAGTAGTAGTCTATATATCTCAAGATCTCTATTGCATTCCTTCAGTTTAAATTTTATAATTGATTGATACGTTTCTCATCTACATTTTCATAATATCTGATGTCCCAAATCTACTCAATTAATACCTTTTATCACCTAAAATCAGTCTAGTTTCACTCCCTTGTAATTATCTACGTTCCTGAAATTAGAAAATTGTACTCCTATTTCGCATTAGTCCCGCCTAAATCGCCTCTTAAGTTTGCCGAAGTTTCCATACTGTATAATTCTTGTTTCTCCCCTTTTTCATCTGTCGAAGCTATTGTTCTCTGAATTATTTTCTCTAATTTGTTGTTTTTCCGCTTAGCCTTACATGACACGTCTCTCTGTCTAAATTCTAATGCAAACACACCTTTCCCCGTGCAAGATAAATCATCACTTTGTAGTTTTTTTATTTGTAATTAACATTTTGCGTATTATTTTTACTTCCTACTTCCATTTTCAATGGTTATCCATCTCTGCATTACCCATTGTTTTCTTTAAAGTTCACGACCTCTCTCGTCCTGTTCGCCCTCTAATGGAATATTTACATTATAGGCCGTCGATCTGAACCCTTTCGATTCACATTAATAATTAATATTTCCTTTGTCCTGTCACCACTAATTGTTGTTTATGTAAGACGCCCGTTTGATTGGTAACGCTTTCGTTGATTTGACCCAATCCTGTGATGTTTATTTATAAGAGGGAACGCCTTCTTCCACGCCATCTCGTGGTTTTATGTTGCAACGAGTTTTATGAATCAAAATATTGGATTATAATTCACTGTAATCAAACTCTCCACAAGTCGATAGATGTCGCTCCCTTAAGCTTTTCTAGCATGAAAGTTATGCATATAAAAAAAAATATTTTCCAGAGTTCTATTAAAAGAAAATGATGATGGTTAGACCATTACAAGTATGGCATAGTGGCTTATTGTATAAAATGCATCTTATGGGCTTTCTCATCTCATTTATTAAAATTGTATATAGCTACCTTACAAATCGCACTTTTAGAGAAAAACTAGACAATATTCTATCCTCAGAACGTCCACTAAAAGCCGGTGTCCCCCAAGGAGAATCCCTGTCCCCTAATCTGTTTAACATCTATTATAGCGATATTCCCTCACCAACGAAACACAACGTTAAAATTTCTCAATTCACCGACGATACTAATGTAATCTCAAATTCTACTGTCACGACTGCTGATACACGCTGCGTACAGCTCCAAGCCACTCTAATCGAAGATTATGTTAAAGACTTGAGAATTTCAAATAATCCCATCAAAAGTGCTGCGACAGTATTTTCATGAAGACTGCCTAAACGGCCTCCGAATATACAACTGTTTAAGGAAAAGGTTCCATGGGAAAAATCTATAAAATACCTCGGAGTAACCTTAGATTCCAAATTAACGTGGGCTAAATAAACCAAAAAAAGACAAATCAGCGAGTAAGTCAATATCAGCACTCTACCCCATGCTGAATCTGAATAGCTAGGTATTTCCCCACATTTCTCTTCCCCTTCTACTTCCCCTCCCCCTTACCTTCAGTCTCACAGCATTCCCCAATTGGGGATGCCATAGTCTCACTGACTCCAGAGGGTTGGGAGCAGTTGGGACTCTTGTGCGATATTCATATAAAATAAAAAATAAAAAATGCTAGATAGAAATAGTCGACTGCTACGAGACAATAAATTACTCATCTACAAGTCGACCATAAGGCCGGGTTTTACATACGCTGCACCCATTTGGGGTCATGCAGCTCACATATCCTTAGATAAACTACAAACCCTGCAAAACAAAGCCATTCGACTAGCGTTGAATGCGCCGAAGTGGACCAGGGTTACAACTCTACACAAAGACACGAAAAAGGGAGACTCTGATAAAGGAACTAATTATTTCACACTCGGAAAGATTCTACACTGGCCCAGCCGGACATAAAAATCCAGCCATTAACTCTCTCGCTCAATATAGCGAGAATGAAATTACTAAATAGAAAAGACCTAAAGTAATACTCCACAAGGATTAGGCTTTTAAATAAATAATAATTCCTGTCCCAAGTCGCAATATAGTTTTTTTGTTTTTGTTTTATTTTAGTTACTTGTACATTTAAGTTTACAAAATAACTAATTATAACTCTTATAATATTACATACAGATAATGAAAATTTAAAAACTAATGATTTTTTTTCTTGTTTAACTTAATGTGTTTTTTACAATCTATTTTAAATTTATTAATTGTTTCACTTTTGATTGGGTCCGGCAGCGCATTATAGCATTTCATACCTTTATGAAATATACTATTTTGCGTATTGGCTTTGTTCTTTTTCGGTAGCCTAATATCCTTTCACGTTCTTGTATTATGTCTGTGAATGTCCATGTTGTAAATAATTTTTTTGAGAAATTTATTGGTAACAAGTTGTTTCTGATTTTATGTATAAAAATCAATACCTTTAATGTCAGCATTTGTTTTACTGTTAGCCAATTTAATTCCTCTAACATTTTAGCTACTTTTGAATATCTATTTCGCTTTAATATTATTATCATTGCTCTATATTGGAGAATTTGTAATTGGTTCTGTTCTCTGTCGTTATACAAGTAAAGTATCGTTGAGCAGTAGTTAAAATGTGGAGCAATAATAGAGTTGTAAATTGTAAGTGTCGTCTTTCTGGACATTTTTGGACGTATTCTTCCCAATTTTCTTTTTGATATATTCAGCATGTTGATTAAAATTAAGTTTTGTATCTAATATAACTCCTAAGTATTGAGATGCCCCCCCGTGACCTTTAAAGATGTGATGGCCCGCCCTTCCTTCGTTCATGATTTAATTTAGCAATAGACTTCCGTTCGCGCCACCGATTCAAGATGACTCCTCTACTGCTGCCTTAAATTTTCCTAACTAATGTGATCGGAAAACTCTTTGTAGTTTTCCTTTCAATTTGAGGTTTTTCTCCTCCTTGGCCAGCGTGTTACGTCTAGCCCTATGCTAACATTCGAGTGTTTCCGATTTTCATGATTTTCACGGAAATTTTGCACTCCAATGTGGTCAATTGGTCAAGCTTCTCCGTCAATTCCCGTTGTGTAATTTTTTGTTTCGAATTATTGGAAAAACAAGGCTTTATTTGTGGTAACCCCTATTCTTTGTAGCGTAGGCAGACTCTCGCATACCATTGACAGAATTCATATTCCTAACATTTCCTATCTTAGACTTTAATGTTCTGAACTCTCTATTATTATCCTACTATGCAATCTACGTTAATTTCCTATAGGAAGACTAGCATTTTCCTAACTTTACCCCTAAATTTTCTATTTTTCTTCTATCGTGAGTTTTAATGGGAAAACTTAGCTTATGGGCTATACTAATTGCACTATTCCTGATCTATATAATACGACGTAGTTTCAATTTTAAATTTGGTATACATGAATGTGATGATCACAGTATTATCGCCTTTCCTCATCGTACTAAGTGTTATTCTACATGAGTTAGTTTCAATGAATTTCATGGTTAAAAGGTACAGTTTTACTTGTTTTGGCGCCATCTCCATCCTCTCCTAAATTTGGGAAAATTACATGATTAGGTTTTAGTTTTCACAGCTTTTGTTATGACGAGGGATCGAATACGGTTTGTTTTGCTGCAATTCGGCTCCAGACCTACCCCTAAAGTACTCAGATGACCACGTTTCCGGTCAGTAACTCTCTCTTCACAGACGCACAGCCTGACCAAATCGGTATACGTAACCTCTTCTTTTAGTTCGTGCGCTATTGGTCATCCCCTGTACCGCGACGGAAAGAGCACCTTCCTTATCCATGGGTCCGAGACCCTCCGAATTCCCGTCCTCCAGACAGTTACATTTAAAGGAGATCAAACCGGTTCCGTCCCCTCGTCAAACAACATTATATACTTGCGAATTTTTTGCAAAGTCCGGGTTGAAAGGCCGTCCCCCGCATCAAGAGTTCAGAGATAACCACGCTTAAATCAGCAATTATCTCTGCCCAATCGATAGGTACAAATTATAAATATATGTAAACAATACGAGTTTTTATAATCCACAATACTCCAGTTTTCCCAGAAAATTGTGGATCTGACATCTCCAACACAGGTCGTGAATCTGTGCCAGATATTCAGACATATTACATATCAAAATACATGAAAGTGATAATACAATATATATAATAGATTACTTTTGGTTTGGTTGACAGGTTGATTTAATGAGACCCTGCTATCTCATGTAGTTTGAATTTAACTGTAGATTGATTTTTTGTTTGGAGAAAAGGTAGGACTCCAAAAAGCCCAAAATTTACAAGGCCTGAACCTTGAAAACCTAAGTCGAAGATAAAATTTATTTTATAACATAACTTGGGAACGTATTGTCGACGAATGATTATGCTTATTTTGACATTTCTAGTAATGTGGGTTTTTGTTTGTTCTGTTGAATTCATCAATATGTTCGAACGGGTGTGGAGCGCCTTTGAATTGAATCTTTCTATGAAAATGGCGCTATAAAAATATTTATGTACGCAAACTACAAATACGTGATTTCTAAAAGTGATAGTTCATCGCAAAAGATGATAGTTCATCGCAAAAGATGATAGTTCATCGCAAAAGATGATAGTTATTTTTCAATTAAATGTCGACGTTTGTTAAGGTACTTATTCTTCGTAAGATGTACTGAAATTCGATATATATATACATACTTATACGTATCTACATACTTCGATAAAAGGGGTGTGGTTTGGAATGTTGACCTAGTTTTAATAACAGTCGAGGAAGTGTGTCATTGAGATATGCGACAGTTATTAAGTGTCAGAGACCCCCGTCAGGAAGCATAACAATTAGGATTCATTGGTTTGTTTTAGAATGATAACGATCTTTGAATTAATAAAAATCGTTTGGGATGTTTATAATTAGTAACGTTAGTTTTCGAATTTAAGTGTTAGGGAAAATATATATATATAATAAAATAAATTGTTTTATAGGAGATATACATAATTATAATAATTGGTTTTATATATATACATATTAAACATTGTATATAAATAAACGTAAAATAAATAACGGCCATATAGATTTGATAGATACATTATACGCTTTATACATACATATATACCCATACACACACATACATACTCTTAGTAAAGGCCAAGTTTTTAGCCGAAGTTATTTCACTATAAAACTAGGAGAATACACACGTACATCAGGAAAGCGGTCAGCGAATAAACTGTCTCTCATGTCCCTTCGTCTCGCAGAAAAACAGGTAGGAAAGCCCATGGACAATTATCGTTCCCTCCTATCATACCCTACTGTGAAAATGTCACCTTGTCATCGAACATCGTCAAAGGTAGGCATCGATCCATGACACCTCGGAATGCGAGTCCCCTCAAACACCCTAAATGTCGACGCTTCTGGGAAAATAACTCACCAACGTCAGGATGGTAGGAAACCAGGTCCACCCTCTGGAAGCGACGGATATCCTCAACATTCAACAAGTCTGGTTCTTTGTCCACGAGGGATAATTAGGTGAAGCCAGACTGGTATTTCGTTCCCTTCTCCCGTCCTCCACGTGATAGAGAGCTTCAGACGATTTCACTCGTTTAACCCCTTAGCCAACGCACACGGGATCCAAAGTGAAAGTCAATAAGATGTTCTGAAGTTGTTGTTTATGAGTCAACTCAATAAAAGACAATTATACAGGTAGGTATCTACCGGAAATTTTTATAAATACTTAAATGTATTTATGGAAAAAAAATTAGGTATTTTTGAATATTTAAAAGTCAAGTGCTGGTAATGAGTGAGACAATTGAATTATCTATAGTACTAGTTTAATTATAATTCAATGCGAAAATAGAGGTTTATACAGGTAAGTATCTAACGGAAATTATTATAAATACCTAGATGTATTTATGTAAAAATTATATATTTCTGAATATTTAAAATCAAGTACTGGTATTGAGTGAGACAATTGAATTATCTTTAGTACTCGTTTAATTATAATTCAATGTGAAAAAGAGAGGATTATCGTAAAATATTTAATGGAGCTAGACATACCGCTCGGGTACCCCAAAATGTATTTGAACATAATTATTTGATTAGAACGGCTTTGATCAAGTATACAAAACATTTACTCATGATAGATAACGGTCGTATAGTATTGACCTATATATTAAACATTAAATATAATCATATATATATATATATATATACACATATATACAATACATGTACTTATAAATCATTAGAAATATAATTCATGTCTCCGTCCTCGCCTTCCCCGGGAGAACCTGAAAACTTTTATATTAAATGGTTGACTCACCTGAACTCCCGACAAATTTCATAATTTTTTCAGACGGGTTATACACGCCAATTACGAGGTTTGGGAAAATATTGGACTTCCCTGCCTGGTATGTTTAATCTAAGTTAGAAATATTTACTTAATACAATCTAGTGTTTCCTAATTTCAATTCGTGATCTACCGATTTGTACTATTTCTTCAAATTTAATGATCTCTAAATCCAAATTTTATTAGATAATATTTAATTTTTGTTGTTTTATTTTCCTATTTTATTCTTTGTACTCACGTAATTCTCTTTACTAACTATTAATTAAATCCGTAAACCGAACGCTTGTTAATATTTTAGAGCTTTATTATTTTTCTTTGACGAAATTAATCCCACGCTAGGTATTAAAAATGAATTATATGAAACTAAGACTCAGCTGTTTTTAAACTTTCACTAAATTATTTTAAACGCAATTATATTTAATTTTTCTTAAACTCGTAATAAATTCAGTTCAACATAAAATATGAATTAAATCATATTTCATTTAAACAATTTTAATTAATTCACAGAAGCAATTTTTAAAATCTTTAAACAAATAACTTTATTAATTTTAGAAATTTTCAATATTTATTAAATTATTATTATTATCACATTGCTCTAACAGTTTTGAGAAAATTAAATCAAATATATTGTTATCAACTTTAATTGCAACTTTTAGAATCTTTAACGTAATTTAAGTATTATTAATTTTTAGGAAATTTCACTTTTTATCAAACTATTATTGAATTAGATAGATCGGCAACTATTTAAGAAATTTTTAATAAATAAATTATTATTAATTTGAACACAAAACACTTTATTTACTGGGTCACTTTTTTTTATATCACTTCACTTAAGTATAATGAATTTTACAAAACTTCGATTTTTATCAAACTATAATTGAATTAATTCAACAACTATTTAAAAGAATTTATTTAAAACTTTATTTATTTTTATATCACTTCACTTAAATATAATGAATTTTAGAAGACTTCGATTCAAACACTTTATTTATAAACACTTTCGATTATTATAATTTCACTTAAAACCACCAATTTTAATTAATTCACAGAAGTAATTTTTAGTATCAACTTAGGTATAATGAATTTAACTTCAATATTTTTCAAACTATTATTGCATCAAATCAAACTATTGTTGAATCAATCCAACAACTATTTAAAAGAATTTATTTAAAACTTTATTTAATTGTAAGAAACAAATCAAATGAAACTTCCTAGGTCCAAAAACAAAACATTTATTAAAAATCGGCCAGCACGTAATTAAATATTTCCTCGCCCGGCGTACTTCGCGACTAATTCCCATATTCTGCCGTTACATTTCCTTATATATACAGCTTAAAATCAAAAGGATTTAACTCCATTCCATACCTACATTACATTATGTTCTTTACCAACTCGTAAACCTATATGTAAGTAACACTAATTTCGAATGTAATCCTTCAATGTAAATATTTAGATAAAACCTGGCCCGCCTCTGAATCCATCACTTTTCCTCACTCCGGCCAGGATCGAATTTAGTTCATTCCTCTAGATCGCCCTGCTGTTCCTTATTATAGAATTGGAAATTTCGATTCATGTTTTTTTTTCTGAAAATATTATCTATCGCTTATTCTTTGGTCGCCTATGAACTCGGGTATCTCGTAATTATAGCCACTATGTCATTATTGAATTTTATTTAAAGAAGCGCCTTCTTCACATCGTTCAATTTTAGAATTTCCCTTAGTCCCTGGTTGTCTTTATACGCGATATCTTTTATTTATGAATTTTCCGATGGTAACATGGTTTTTTTCTGATCTAACATGTGAATATTCGATTAACGCATATTTTCGTGCAATTCTCAATTGATCCTAATATTGGTGTAAACACTTTATAATTTCTTCCCCACCTCACCTGCCTGAGTTAATAAATATACCTTTCCAGAATGATTTTTCAATGTGTTGCACTGCTTCTTCCTGGTCTAGCTGTATTACACCTTTTGCATGTACCTGTCGTCTGCTTATACTTTCATCCGGGTCGATTGATATCATCCTTAATTGATTTTTCACTACCTTTAATAATTTTATGTATTAATTTATAGGCGTTTTTACCTGTGATTTACCTACCCCAAACCTGGTAGATATGAGTTCGTTCACTTCTTTCCTGGCCTCTCCCCCTTCTTCCATTTCACTCTAACTCAATATCACATTAGCCTATTGTTTATCATGGGTAATAACCATTACTTTTCTAAAAAACCGATATAAATCAGAGTTAATCGAAAACCCATTATTTTTTATTACTTTTCCTTAAATAAATATTCCTATCTTCCCTGTATAAACTTAATTGTTTGTTTATCTCTCTATCACCCGAGTTTCATGTTCATCTGGTCGCTTAAATACACAATTCTTGTCGCCTTGTTTACATTAGTCATTGACAACCTCAAAATTTTACCTAAATGTATCGAACTATATTCAAAGTAGTAGTCCATATATCTCAATATTTCTATTGAATTCCTTCAGTTTAAATTTTATAATTGATTGATACATTTCTCATCTACATTTTCATAATATCTGATGTCCCGAATCTACTCAATTAATACCTTTTATCACCTAAAATCAGTCTAGTTTCACTCCCTTGTAATTATCTACGTTCCTGAAATTAGAAAATTGTGCTCCTATTTCACATTAGTCCTGCCTAAATCGTCTCTTAAGTTTGCCGAAGTTTCCATACTGTATAATTCTTGTTTCTTCCCTTTTTCATCTGTTGAAGCTATTGTTCTCTGAATTATTTTCTCTAATTCGTTGTTTTTCCGCTTAATCTTACATGACACGCCTCTCTGTCTAAATTCTAATGCAAACACACCTTTCCCCGTGCAAGATAAATCATCACTTTGTAGTTTTTTTTATTTGTAATTAACATTTTTGCGTATTATTTTTACTTTCTGTTTTCACTTTTCGATGGTTATTCATCTCTGCATTACCCATGTTTTCTTTAAAGTTCACGACCTCTCTCGCCCTATTCGCCCTCTGGTGGAATATTTACATTATAGGCCGTCGATCTGTACCCTTTCGATTCACATAAATAATTAATATTTCCTTTGTCCTGTCACCACTAATTGTTGTTTATGTAAAACGCTCGTTTGATTGGTAACGTTTCCGTTGATCTGGCCCAATCCTGCGATGTTTATTTATAAGAGGGAACGCCTTCTTCCCACTGCCATCTCGTGGTTTTATGTTGCAACGAGTTTTATGAATCAAAAATTATTGGATTATAATTCACTGTAATCAAACTCTCCACAAGTCGATAGATGTCGCTCCCTTAAGCTTTTCTAGCATGAAAGTTATGCATATAAAAAAAAATATTTTCCAGGGTTCTATTAAAAGAAAATGATGATGGTTAGACCATTACAGCCCCCCTCTTGTTGCGGTTATAGTGGATAACCTATTCCTAAGGTTAGCAACTAAAATTGGAACAACCTCTAGGGAAAAATTCCTCCCCCCTCCCTTCATAATCCGTTTTCATCTCCCAACCCCCGTAGCAAATAAATATGACTAAACTATCCTTAATTGATAAGCTACTGTAAGTCGGTACGATCACTATTTATCCCTAATAGTACAATTTCATATTCCACAGCATATCTCCCCCCTCAGAGCATAGTTACGTCTGCAAAGATTTTCCGCTATCCATGTCTGTCCATCGTAAGAAAATTGATCGAAACGCTCCCTATCACTGTTTCAGCATTTTATTTATTTGTGAAAATAAATAAATTCCCAGTCATTCTTTTCCTGTCTTTCATTATTAACTGCGTCAGCACAACCTTTAAAATAAGTTTATTTCCATTTTTTTTTCAATTTTCTTTTCCGCGTGATTCTTAAAGCCCACACCCATTATCGGTATGTAAGATGGAAAGTCCTTTCTCTGAAGCTTTATCAAAACTAATTAAAATTTTTTTTTTGAAAAAATGATCACGCCCCAAGCACGCGTGATAAGATGACCCCCTTCCAATGTGACGTAGGTCCCTCATTTTATGGTTTATTAAAAGAAAAGGATTGTGTTGATTCAAGCGGGCTTTTTTTTTTTTTTTCATTTTTTTTTTTTTTTTTTTCACACACACACTGTCAACAAGTAATACAATATTTTCAAATAATCCTTAATTAATTAAACTATAAGTTCATATCTTGCTCACGCAATCACAACCTTAATATACCCATTTCTTCCTCGTACCTTCTGCTTCAAACAAATCTTTCCTTCATCTCGCTTAAAGTAATTCATGCTATTATACAAGAAAGCTCATTCTTTATTCATTATTACAAAACATCCTATAACCCAAAAAATATGAAGTGAACATGATTTCACCCCTAAACAATTTTCAACACAAGATTATTTTGATCCCTTAATCATAATTCCTTTCCTCAATTGCCAGAATTATTACGAACACAATATAATTTTAAACTCCTAGCGAATTGGTGCAAATGAATACCCCTGAAACTTAATTTCAACCAGACAATTTATCAAGATAATATAACATAACAAAACTTTCTTACCTTAAACAAAGAATTTTTTTTTTTTCAATCTCAATCTAACATTTTATTTTCTAACACAGTATAATTCTGAACATCGTATTTCCCTTAAAACTTAACTTTCTATTTCAATCCATGTTTGTACTTCAATTCCCTTTGCTTCGTCCGTGTAATATTCGCTAAATGAATGGCACCATATCTCCTTAATCTCCCGCAAGTGCTTTTGGATCCACTAGTATTACCATACGGTACCGCAAGCGATAACGTAGGGCCCCTTCGTATAATAATGCGAATTTTTTATTTCTTTCTTTATCAAGTTCGATTGCGTATTCTCTTTAAGCCAATACTAAAGTGCCGGGATCCTTTGCTAAATCACTAATCTTTTTGTTTTATGTTGTAAAAACTGTTGTCTTTGCGGCACTGCTGACAAAGATTTCTCCGTACAGCTGATCTAATGCTCTGGCCTATCGCTATTTAGGTATGACGCCTTACCATGGCTTATCTAAACTATAAGCTTCGGGGTTTTCAAACGCCATTCATTTGAAAGAAAATCCTGTTGTACAATGGCTTTGTACATATATGTTCGCTCTTATATTGTCAAGAAGATACATCGACCATCTTAGTGTGTTTTCATTGTAAATATATTCGAAAAGATACGTGTCCTTACTTTGTTTACTCTTTTCAGTATTGTCCTGACAGCACTGATGTATGCAAAATTTCTATACCTAACCTCTAAAGTTCGATCCCACTGTTTCGATGTAAATTGCGACCGTTGTCTGTTAAAATGGTTTTCTATTTTATTATTGTTTTATTAAATTTTTTCAACACAGTTTATCACGGCCTTAGTATTTAAGTATTTTTAATTTGAATACCTATCAAATCTACGCTGAATGTATCCTTGAATTACGAAAATTGTACTCCGCCAATGCTTGTGTGGTAATGGAATGCCAATTCAAGTTATACTAAGTGTTTCCTCCACCCTCCTGAGTGATGATTGACTTCATCTTCGGTCCTTACCAATGTTGTCTAATCTCTCGTTTCTCAAAGATTATCCACGTATCATTTGTTTTGTCCTGTTTTCTCATTCCTGGCCAAAATACCATCATTTAGCGCCGAACCAGTCTTAAATCCCCCTGCATGTCATTGATCTCTAGATGTACGAGTTTTTAATCAATTCACTAGTTAAATCAAGTGGTATAGCTAACAAAGTCCTGTTTCTTCCCTGTCGTATAATATAGCGTCCTCTAGCTTATAGTTTTTCACAAATATCTACTGACAATCTTAGTTGGTGGTCCCAGAATTTTCCATCCAAATGTCTAAATATCTCGCCTAAAAACTCCTATCCTGACACCAAAGACTTATTTTCTTGGGGTGTGATCTGATTAATTGTTTCCTCAACCGCAAACGAGGCTACCTCTAACAAGCGACTTTTCTTCTTGAATGTTGATAGCGTCACGTGAATAACGAGATAATATATCTGGTCCGATGTTTTCTTCCCCTTAACGTACTTCCCACCTTGAACAAACTGGTTCAAATATAAGATCCATCTGTAACCTCTGACCACTGTACATCTTCCAAGTCTTTAGAAATGACAACGCCTGATGATCTGTCCTACCATCAATTTTACTCCTCTTAAATAGGTTTCAAATTTATGTAGTGAATAAATGATTGCATAAGGCCCTGTTCTGAAACTGTCCATTTAAGCTCTCAGGTCCTGTCAACCCTCTTTACCAAATCCGATCACGTGATGATTGCCGCGGATTCAATTGGTACAATTCTTGCCCACCGCGAAACCTCGAACTGTCAGTTTGTAAATAATAGGTACCAAGTTGATCGTAGATGTAACATTAATATTCTAGAAATAATGATTTTACCTTTTAGTTGCTCAACCTCTGTCCACTTCCAAATTCGATTCTGTACAAATCACATAAAACTCTAGTTCTCCCCCATATCTACTAGCAAAAAGACGATGTAATACTACAATAGTCCCAAAAATGCTCTAACCTGCTTCACTTCTTTGGCGCTTGAAAACTTTAGAATCGCTGAAATTTTTTCCTTATCCATCTGAACTCCATACGGTGTGATATGACCTAATATTCGCACTTCTGGTAAATAAAAACTGACACTTTTCTAATTTGTAATGTCATGTTAGCTGCTTCGAGTCGTTCTTAAAACAGAAAAGTTGTAAATACCAGTCGTAAAAACCTCCAAGTAACTGACGTTTTAAGCCCCTGTGGTAAAACTCTATAAACAAATGATTTTCCATTGTATACAAAGCCTGTATACTTACGACTGTCGCTACTTAGTGGTATCTGGAAATACGCGTTGTTTAAATCAATTGTTGTTATGTATTTAACTCCAAAAAATCTTTGTATTATCTCTGCTGTTAACGGTGGTTTTTCTATTTCAGCTTGCATCCTAGTATTTCAGCTTGCATCCTAGTATTTAACTCTCGCGCATCTAGTAGAATTCTAACTGTGCCATCTTTCTTCATAGTGAACGTCAGAGGGCTAGAAAACTGTGTAGCCTCCCTGCTGATTATTCCTAAAGATTCCAACTCATTTATTTTAGCGTCTACCTTGTCTCTGTAAGCAAAGGGTACCGGATATGATCTCTTAACAAAGGGGGTCTCGTCAATCATTTGTATCTTGTGTGTGTAAGCATGAGTTAAGCCTGGCCGATCAATGAATACATCTTGATGTTTTCCTAATATCTTTATTAATTTAACTTTTTCTTCAAAATCTAATTTTAAACTAGAAACAAAAGTCTCTATCCTACACATTAGGTTCGCCTTGTTATTTAAAGTACTTTCGATTATATTCACGGCTTTAGTATTGCTATTTAGACTTTTATCATGAATTTCTACCAATGGTTCTAATCTTGTCACACCTGAATTTAATACTTCTACTGCCTTTTTTCCAAATTCTGTCATAATTATTAATCCTCGAGCCTCGCCGCATGTAATCTCCGCAGAATAATTATCCAACCAATTTACTCCTAATATGATAGTACGAATAAGTTTAGGTATTATTAAACATGGTGTATTTAAAATGAAATCTCCAAAACGTAAGGGTACCAACGCTAACCTAGATACTTTCTGGCTTTTCTGTCCCATCGCTCCTTTAATTTGAATCGCTGTGACCGGCATTATTGGGTATTTTATCTGATCGCTCAGATAACATTCCCAAAATTCTTGCGCTACGCATGTAATCTGGCTACCTGTGTCAATTAAACAATTCACCCTTATGTCGTCAATATATGCCACAGCTTCCGGTAATTGAGGTAACGCGCTACCTTTTCCCACTTCTCCATATTCATCCATGTCGCCAAAAATCGTGTTAAACCCAAAATTATTCCCTCTTTTATCGTATTCTTTCGCCTCAACTTGAATCCATACATCACTTATATGCTGTAACAAATTTACACATGTACTCAAATCCATACTTTCATTCACATTCTTGCCTTTTTTTCGTCCCATCTCGCGTTTCCTGTCACAAGTGCTCGCCTTAATCGGTGTAGTTATGCCCTGTTCAAATCTACCTAAACCCTTTCTTACGTCCCAATTATACTTAAGCATGATTTTCAAGGCTACATTGTGTTTCGACGTATTTTCCCCTTCTTCAGTTAGAGCAGCTATCCTCAGGGTCTCTGGTGCGGCTCGCGTCCGTTTCCCGCGTTCGTTGACACTTCCATCTCCCTCCCGCTGACTGCAATGGTGGTCGTCAGATTTTTTCCGATGATGTCATCACTCCCCTACACGTGCTGCAACCAGGTGCGGTGGTCTCCTCCTCAAGTGCGTTTATTTTGGCCTTTAACGCGTGTCTTCGGTTTCTATATTCGTCTTTATCTCGTCGGTCATCCCTATCTCTTCTGGGTGCACTCCGCTCCAAAGGCGAACAGACCATATTATCCATCTTGCGTAGAAATTCGGCCGCATCCAGTTCATCTCCCTGTTTCCGCGAAAACCACAAGGCCTGCGTCTCCTTAGGGTAATGTCTCATAATCTCGTTGATTACTCCTAATGGTGTATCCGTAATTTTAAGCGCCTTGGCTAACTCCCAATATGTCGCAAAATGTGCCAGCATTGATGTACCCTGTTTTTCGTCCCATATTGCGTCTGATAATTTCCTACGCATTTTCTTCTGACAGATATCTCCCCAATAATTTGCAAGAAAGTCCCTTTCGAAGTCATCAAATGTTACCCATCTTCTTGAGTAAAGTTTTTGCCAACTTTTCGCGGCACCTTTTAAGCTCTCTCTAACGATCATGATATCGTCAGCTCGTTTAGTTTTTCTGCTGTAGTCTCTGAGGTCTTCCAAGAAGGTGATGGGGTTTTGTGTCCCTCCACTGAAGATCGGTTTATCCTGTGCAGGCATCATCTCCACGAGTTGTATGGCATTTATAGATTCTCTCTCTCCGCTTACTGTCGTAGCAGCCGCCACAGGCGTGTTGAGCTGTTTCTCGAGCTCCTGCACTTTTGTGACCAATGGTCCCAAAGCTGATTGTATTATCGTGGTTATTTGTCCTAAATCAAGCTGCGTTGCCTCACAGGTTTTCTGAGCCGCGGCTATAACCCCTGCTTCTCTCGTCTCTGCCTGTCCCGTGTTTGCTTTGCGTTTCCGCCCCGCCATTTTGTTTTCTTTGATTTCTCGTAGGTATTGCGCGTTCAGTAAAATTTTTTTTTTTTTTCTAAACTTATGTTTTTATCTAATTTTGTTTCCTTGTTCTAATCTAATGGTAAAACTATGTTCCCTTGCTTTTAAATTTAATCCTTAAATTCTTAAATCTTAATTTGCATAATCGTAAAATTAAAATTTTTTTTTTTTTTGAAAAAAAGGTTCTTATTAATACCTGAAATTATAAATTACAATCTATTAACTTTTTAAATTATTTATTTATTTTATTTAAATTTTTAAGTTTTATAAGTTTTTCAAGTTTTTATTTTATTTTTTATTTTTTATTTTTATTTAATTATTTATATTTTTATTTATTTATTTTATTTATTTTCAAAGCAATTAGACGGTTTTATTATTATCAATCACTTTTGCACTTATCACTTGCACTATCACATATTTTTATTTATTTATTTTATTTTTTGCACTGCTATTAATTCGCAAAATATTTTTAATTCGTCAGTGTAATTTTATGTTCGCATCGTTTCCTATTCTCCAAAACCAGCTTCGTCCAATTACCACCCGTATTTGTTTACGTAACACAGTGACCTATATTCGTTTTTATTCAATGTAATAAAAATATGAGTGATGGGCCTACCTGATCTAGTAACCCACTTTTTTTATGAGACTTGCATTCCATAAGGTTCAACGTATCGACTGTTTACATCATTAAGATTCCTGACCTATATTTTCGTTCATTCAATGTAATAAAAATGTGATTGATGGCCTACTTTTTATGAGACTTGCATTCTTGTACGGGTTCAATGCCCCGGTTGTTTATTTAAACGAGATTCGTGACCTATATTTTTGTCTCTCAAGTACCATAAATCAATCACGCTCGCCTATCAGTAAATTCCTCAATTCGATAAACAATAATAATGGCTTCAGCCCGTTCGTTGGTTTTTTCAAATATGTACATTTCATATAATATGTAAATATCACGGCATGAAATGTTCATATAATTTAATTATACATTTCAAGTGTGATATAACGAAGGAACCCTGTATAATTTCGAGTATCTTTTGTTTGTTTATCGCTTTGCCTCGCTTGCTGGTGAAGTGTTTGTTTGTTAAATTATCAATATAATGCATTTTTTCTGTACGATAATCTTATTCTGTCTCTGGGGATTTGTCTATTTTCTGTGAATAGAACACTTAAACGATTTTCTGTTAAATGTGACTTTCTTCGCTGCGTCTGTCTACTTTAAATGGTACAATAACGTTCGTGGATTGAATATATCTCTCCGGTTCTTTGTATTGTGAATCATTTCAATTATAATTCCTAAATCTCTGTGTCTAAACATTTCTAGTTCTTATAGAAGGTTGACTAACATCAAATTTTAGTTAGGTATATCTAATTCTAATTATTTTGAATACGTTATCTGTCAACAAATACGAAAATATACCTATCTTGTATTACTACAAACTCCTGGTCTCACGGCGCCAGCTGAGATGGCCCCCCCCCCCTTGACCTTTAAAGATGTGATGGCCCGTCCTTCCTTCGTTTATGATTTAATTTAGCAATAGACTTCCGTTCGCGCCACCGATTTAAGATGACTCCTCTACTGCTGCCTTAAATTTTCCTAACTAATGTGATCGGAAAACTCTTTGTAGTTTTCCTTTCAATTTGAGGTTTTTCTCCTCCTTGGCCAGCGTGTTACGTCTAGCCCTATGCTAACATTCGAGTGTTTCCGATTTTCATGATTTTCACGGAAATTTTGCACTCCAATGTGGTCAATTGGTCAAGCTTCTCCGTCAATTCCCGTTGTGTAATTTTTTGTTTCGAATTATTGGAAAAACAAGGCTTTATTTGTGGTAACCCCTATTCTTTGTAGCGTAGGCAGACTCTCGCATACCATTGACAGAATTCGTATTCCTAACATTCCTATCTTAGATCTTAATGTTCTGAACTCTCTATTATTATCCTACTATGCAATCTACGTTAATTTCCTATAGGAAGACTAGCATTTTCCTAACTTTACCCCTAAATTTTCTATTTTTCTTCTATCGTGAGTTTTTAATGGGAAAACTTAGCTTCTGGGCTATACTAATTGCACTATTCCTGATCTATATAATACGACGTAGTTTCAATTTTAAATTTGGTATACATGAATGTGATGATCACAGTATTATCGCCTTTCCTCATCGTACTAAGTGTTATTCTACATGAGTTAGTTTCAATGAATTTCATGGTTAAAAGGTACAGTTTTACTTGTTTTGGCGCCATCTCCATCCTCTCCTAAATTTGGGAAAATTACATGATTAGGTTTTAGTTTTCACAGCTTTTGTTATGACGAGGGATCGAATACGGTTTGTTTTGCTGCAATTCGGCTCCAGACCTACCCCTAAAGTACTCAGATGACCACGTTTCCGGTCAGTAACTCTCTCTTCACAGACGCATAGCCTGACCAAATCGGTATACGTAACCTCTTCTTTTAGTTCGTGCGCTATTGGTCATCCCCTGTACCGCGACGGAAAGAGCACCTTCCTTATCCATGGGTCCGAGACCCTCCGAATTCCCGTCCTCCAGACAGTTACATTTAAAGGAGATCAAACCGGTTCCGTCCCCTCGTCAAACAACATTATATACTTGCGATTTTTTTGCAAAGTCCGGGTTGAAAGGCCGTCCCCCGCATCAAGAGTTCAGAGATAACCACGCTTAAATCAGCAATTATCTCTGCCCAATCGATAGGTACAAATTATAGATATATGTAAACAATACGAGTTTTTATAATCCACAATACTCCAGTTTTCCCAGAAAATTGTGGATCTGACATCTCCAACACAGGTCGTGAATCTGTGCCAGATATTCAGACATATTACATATCAAAATACATGAAAGTGATAATACAATATATATAATAGATTACTTTTGGTTTGGTTGACAGGTTGATTTAATGAGACCCTGCTATCTCATGTAGTTTGAATTTAACTGTAGATTGATTTTTTGTTTGGAGAAAAGGTAGGACTCCAAAAAGCCCAAAATTTACAAGGCCTGAACCTTGAAAACCTAAGTCGAAGATAAAATTTATTTTTATAACATAACTTGGGAACGTATTGTCGACGAATGATTATGCTTATTTTGACATTTCTAGTAATGTGGTTTTTTGTTTGTTCTGTTGAATTCATCAATATGTTCGAACGGGTGTGGAGCGCCTTTGAATTGAATCTTTCTATGAAAATGGCGCTATAAAAATATTTATGTACGCAAACTACAAATACGTGATTTCTAAAAGATGATAGTTCATCGCAAAAGATGATAGTTCATCGCAAAAGATGATAGTTATTTTTCAATTTAATGTCGACGTTTGTTAAGGTACTTATTCTTCGTAAGATGTACTGAAATTCGAATATATATATACTTATACGTATCTACATACTTCGATAAAAGAAGGGTGTGGTTTGGAATGTTGACCTAGTTTTAATAACAGTCGAGGAAGTGTGTCATTGAGATATGCGACAATTATTAAGTGTCAGAGACCCCCGTCAGGAAGCATAACAATTAGGATTCATTGGTTTGTTTTAGAATGATAACGATCTTTGAATTAATAAAAATCGTTTGGGATGTTTATAATTAGTAACGTTAGTTTTCGAATTTAAGTGTTAGGGAAAATATATATATATAATAAAATAAATTGTTTTATAGGAGATATACATAATTATAATAATTGGTTTTATATATATACATATTAAACATTGTATATAAATAAACGTAAAATAAATAACGGCCATATAGATTTGATAGATACATTATACGCTTTATACATACATATATACCCATACACACACATACATACTCTTAGTAAAGGCCAAGTTTTTAGCCGAAGTTATTTCACTATAAAACTAGGAGAATACACACGTACATCAGGAAAGCGGTCAGCGAATAAACTGTCTCTCATGTCCCTTCGTCTCGCAGAAAAACAGGTAGGAAAGCCCATGGACAATTATCGTTCCCTCCTATCATACCCTACTGTGAAAATGTCACCTTGTCATCGAACATCGTCAAAGATAGGCATCGATCCGTGACACCTCGGAATGCGAGTCCCCTCAAACACCCTAAATGTCGACGCTTCTGGGAAAATAACTCACCAACGTCAGGATGGTAGGAAACCAGGTCCACCCTCTGGAAGCGACGGATATCCTCAACATTCAACAAGTCTGGTTCTTTGTCCACGAGGGATAATTAGGTGAAGCCAGACTGGTATTTCGTTCCCTTTTCCCGTCCTCCACGTGATAGAGAGCTTCAGACGATTTCACTCGTTTAACCCCTTAGCCAACGCACACGGGATCCAAAGTGAAAGTCAATAAGATGTTCTGAAGTTGTTGTTTATGAGTCAACTCAATAAAAGACAATTATACAGGTAGGTATCTACCGGAAATTTTTATAAATACTTAAATGTATTTATGGAAAAAAAATAGGTATTTTTGAATATTTAAAAAGTCAAGTGCTGGTAATGAGTGAGACAATTGAATTATCTATAGTACTAGTTTAATTATAATTCAATGCGAAAATAGAGGTTTATACAGGTAAGTATCTAACGGAAATTATTATAAATACCTAGATGTATTTATGTAAAAATTATATATTTCTGAATATTTAAAATCAAGTACTGGTATTGAGTGAGACAATTGAATTATCTTTAGTACTCGTTTAATTATAATTCAATGTGAAAAGAGAGGATTATCGTAAAATATTTAATGGAGCTAGACATACCGCTCGGGTACCCCAAAATGTATTTGAACATAATTATTTGATTAGAACGGCTTTGATCAAGTATACAAAACATTTACTCATGATAGATAACGGTCGTATAGTATTGACTATATTGATTATATATTAAACATTAAATATAATCATATATATATATATATATATATATATATATATACACATATATACAATACATGTACTTATAAATCATTAGAAATATAATTCATGTCTCCGTCCTCTTCGTCCCAGGGATCCTGAAAACTTTAATATTTAATGGTTGGCTCACCTGAACTCCCGACAAATTTCATAATTTTTCCAGACGGGTTATACACGCCAATTACGAGGTTTGGGAAAATATTGGACTTCCCTGCCTGGTATGTTTAATCTAAGTTAGAAATATTTACTTAATACAATCTAGTGTTTCCTAATTTCAATTCGTGATCTACCGATTTGTACTATTTCTTCAAATTTAATGATCTCTAAATCCAAATTTTATTAGATAATATTTAAATTTTTGTTGTTTTATTTTCCTATTTTATTCTTTGTACTCACGTAATCCTCTTTACTAACTATTAATTAAATCCGTAAACATATATATATAATAATATTTTAGAGCTTTATTATTTTTCTTTTACGAAATTAATCCCACACTAAGTATTAAAAATGAATTATATGAAACTAAGACTCAGCTGTTTTTAAACTTTCACTAAATTATTTTAAACGCAATTATATTTAATTTTTCTTAAACTCGTAATAAATTCAGTTCAACATAAAATATGAATTAAATCATATTTCATTTAAACAATTTTAATTAATTCACAGAAGCAATTTTTTAAATCTTTAAACAAATAACTTTATTAATTTTAGAAATTTTCAATATTTATTAAATTATTATTATTATCACATTGCTCTAACAGTTTTGAGAAAATTAAATCAAATATATTGTTATCAACTTTAATTGCAACTTTTAGAATCTTTAACGTAATTTAAGTATTATTAATTTTTAGGAAATTTCACTTTTTATCAAACTATTATTGAATTAGATAGATCGGCAACTATTTAAGAAATTTTTAATAAATAAATTATTATTAATTTGAACACAAAACACTTTATTTACTGGGTCACTTTTTTTTATATCACTTCACTTAAGTATAATGAATTTTACAAAACTTCGATTTTTATCAAACTATAATTGAATTAATTCAACAACTATTTAAAAGAATTTATTTAAAACTTTATTTATTTTTATATCACTTCACTTAAATATAATGAATTTTAGAAGACTTCGATTCAAACACTTTATTTATAAACACTTTCGATTATTATAATTTCACTTAAAACCACCAATTTTAATTAATTCACAGAAGTAATTTTTAGTATCAACTTAGGTATAATGAATTTAACTTCAATATTTTTCAAACTATTATTGCATCAAATCAAACTATTGTTGAATCAATCCAACAACTATTTAAAAGAATTTATTTAAAACTTTATTTAATTGTAAGAAACAAATCAAATGAAACTTCCTAGGTCCAAAAACAAAACATTTATTAAAAATCGGCCAGCACGTAATTAAATATTTCCTCGCCCGGCGTACTTCGCGACTAATTCCCATATTCTGCCGTTACATTTCCTTATATATACAGCTTAAAATCAAAAGGATTTAACTCCATTCCATACCTACATTACATTATGTTCTTTACCAACTCGTAAACCTATATGTAAGTAACACTAATTTCGAATGTAATCCTTCAATGTAAATATTTAGATAAAACCTGGCCCGCCTCTGAATCCATCACTTTTCCTCACTCCGGCCAGGATCGAATTTAGTTCATTCCTCTAGATCGCCCTGCTGTTCCTTATTATAGAATTGGAAATTTCGATTCATGTTTTTTTTCTGAAAATATTATCTATCGCTTATTCTTTGGTCGCCTATGAACTCGGGTATCTCGTAATTATAGCCACTATGTCATTATTGAATTTTTATTTAAAGAAGCGCCTTCTTCACATCGTTCAATTTTAGAATTTCCCTTAGTCCCTGGTTGTCTTTATACGCGATATCTTTTTATTTATGAATTTTCCGATGGTAACATGGTTTTTCTCTGATCTAACATGTGAATATTCGATTAACGCATATTTTCGTGCAATTCTCAATTGATCCTAATATTGGTTTAAACACTTTATAATTTCTTCCCCACCTCACCTGCCTGAGTTAATAAATATACCTTTCCAGAATGATTTTTCAATGTGTTGCACTGCTTCTTCCTGGTCTAGCTGTATTACACCTTTTGCATGTACCTATCGTCTGCTTATACTTTCATCCGGGTCGATTGATATCATCCTTAATTGATTTTTCACTACCTTTAATAATTTTATGTATTAATTTATAGGCGTTTTTACCTGTGATTTACCTACCCCCAACCTGGTAGATATGAGTTCGTTCACTTCTTTCCTGGCCTCTCCCCCTTCTTCCATTTCACTCTAACTCAATATCACATTAGCCTATTGTTTATCATGGGTAATAACCATTACTTTTCTAAAAAACCGATATAAATCAGAGTTAATCGAAAACCCATTATTTTTTATTACTTTTCCTTAAATAAATATTCCTATCTTCCCTGTATAAACTTAATTGTTTGTTTATCTCTCTATCACCCGAGTTTCATGTTCATCTGGTCGCTTAAATACACAATTCTTGTCGCCTTGTTTACATTAGTCGCTTGGATAAACAATTCTTGTCGCCTTGTTTACATTAGTCATTGACAACCTCAAAATTTTACCTAAATGTATCGAGCTATATTCAAAGTAGTAGTCCATATATCTCAATATTTCTATTGAATTCCTTCAGTTTAAATTTTATAATTGATTGATACATTTCTCATCTACATTTTCATAATATCTGATGTCCCGAATCTACTCAATTAATACCTTTTATCACCTAAAATCAGTCTAGTTTCACTCCCTTGTAATTATCTACGTTCTTGAAATTAGAAAATTGTACTCCTATTTCACATTAGTCCCGCCTAAATCGCCTCTTAAGTTTGCCGAAGTTTCCATACTGTATAATTCTTGTTTCTTCCCTTTTTCATCTGTTGAAGCTATTGTTCTCTGAATTATTTTCTCTAATTCGTTGTTTTTCCGCTTAATCTTATATGACACGCCTCTCTGTCTAAATTCTAATGCAAACACACCTTTCCCCGTGCAAGATAAATCATCACTTTGTAGTTTTTTTATTTGTAATTAACATTTTGCGTATTATTTTTACTTTCTGTTTTCACTTTTCGATGGTTATTCATCTCTGCATTACCCATGTTTTCTTTAAAGTTCACGACCTCTCTCGCCCTATTCGCCCTCTGGTGGAATATTTACATTATAGGCCGTCGATCTGTACCCTTTCGATTCACATAAATAATTAATATTTCCTTTGTCCTGTCACCACTAATTGTTGTTTATGTAAAACGCTCGTTTGATTGGTAACGTTTCCGTTGATCTGGCCCAATCCTGCGATGTTTATTTATAAGAGGGAACGCCTTCTTCCCACTGCCATCTCGTGGTTTTATGTTGCAACGAGTTTTATGAATCAAAATTATTGGATTATAATTCACTGTAATCAAACTCTCCACAAGTCGATAGATGTCGCTCCCTTAAGCTTTTCTAGCATGAAAGTTATGCATATAAAAAAAAATATTTTCCAGGGTTCTATAAAAAGAAAATGATGATGGTTAGACCATTACAGTATTTCATATCATTTACATTTTAAATAATTTCACCATCAGTTTTTATTTTGATTTCGCTGCATATCTTCTTATGTCCAATTATCATATATTGTGTGTTTTTTCTATTCAATTTTAGTTTGTTTATTTTTAGCCATCTTGATACATTTTCTAGTTCATTATTCAAAATATTGATCAATTCCTCATAATTATCCCCAATTATGTACTCGTATACGAGTGTATCATCAGCAAATAATCGAACTTTGCACTTTGAAAATATTTTTACCATGTCATTAATATAAATAATGAACATTAAAGGTCCGACGACTGATCCTTGCGGTACTCCGAAATTATTCTCCATTGGTTTTGAGAATTTATTGTTGACTTTTGTTATTTGTTTTCGTTCTTTCATATATTCTACTATTAATTTTATAGTTACATCTGAGAAACTAATTTCTTTAAGCTTTCTTATGAGTTTTCTATCTATAGTTTCAAATGCCTTTTGAAAATCCAAAAATATTGCTGAGATAAAATTGTTATTATTTATTCCTTCCTTCCATTCTTCAACCACTATGTTTAATGCTGTTTCACAAGAGTTATTGGATCTGAAACCAGATTGTTCTTGGTATAAAATACTGTGTTTATCTAAGTAATTTGCTCTTTTATTATCACTTCAAGTATTTGTTCATATTTTGGTGATGTGATGGTGGAGCGAAATTCCTCACATTTTCTAGTATTTTTTAACTTTTGTAATAGGTATAATAGTAGATAATTTCCATGACTGTGGAAGTTTTCCTTTTTCAATTGTCTCATTTATAATACTTAACAGTTTAGGTCCAATTACCGTAAGAGCATCTGTGATTATACTTATAGTTAATCCATCTGAACTGTTCTTTGATTTAATTTGGATTAAGTTTTTTAACAAATATTCTGCATTTATTTTTTTGAGGACCAATAATTCTTCTTTGACGGAAGTTTCATTTGTGGGATTTGTTAATTTGAGTTTTGCTTTCAATGAAATATATTTATTAAAGTTATCAGCTAAAGTTATTCATTAATATCTATTGGGTAGTTTACCGTTCTTATATCATTTATATTTTCGCCATGTACTAATTCTTTTATGCTTTTCCAAATTTTATTAGTTAGTTTATTTAATTTTGTACGTACTCATTTTGTGTTATTTTTATGTTTTTAGAGTATTTGTTTCTGGCTTTTTGTAATTAGCCCAATCCACAGTATTATTAGTAAGAAGTGCTCTTTTGTAAAATGTGCCTCTTTCGTGCTGCATTGTCCCTTAGTTCCTTTGTGTACCACTTATTATTGTTTCCTTTAGTTACGGTCTGTTCTGGAACTATTTCATCGATAGATTTTTTTCAGGGTTAATATCATCTGTTTAATTATATTCCATTTTATTTATTTCGTTCCAATTTGTAGTCTGTAAGACCCGAATAAAACTTTCTTTGTTGTATTTTTCGTAATTTTTTAATGTAATTATTTGTGTTTCTTTATTGCGGTTATCTTTTTCTCTTTCATTTGTTAGAATTTGTATAATATTGTGGTCAGTAATTTTTGGATTATCTAATACATTCACATTCAAATTGAATTTATTTGAGATAACCAGGTCTATCAATGTTTTAGAGGTATCAGTAATTCGTGTAAAATCCGTAACTAATTGTTTCATACCTGCAGCTTAAATTATAGATTTTAGTCTTTTTGTGGATATATCTGCTTTTGCTTTAACATTTATATTGAAATCTCCAACTATAATGTTGATATCTTCATCTTTCGTGCACCATCTTTGAAAATATGTTAAAAAGTCGCACTTACTTGCATTTGGCGATCTGTAAATAACAGTATATACACCTTTCTTGATTCCTGATTTAATGGTAATGGCTAAGATCCAACATTTTTTCTCGATCTGGTGATTCGATATTACTTCATGTGGAACATTGTTATTTAGTAGAATCACCTGTATGTCTACTATGCGAATCGCAACGGATGGTATTGTAATTTTCAAATTTAATTTCACTACTTTGGATATCTTCAGTCACATGGGTTTCACTCAACATAATCATAAAAGGTTTCTTGTCTTCTAAAAATATTTGTCTCTTCATAATCTCTTGATAATGCGCAATGATGCTTTGTGTATTTAGGTTTATAATTTGGTTTATTTCATAATTTTATTTTCTTTATAAAAAAAAAATACTGCTTATCTTAGCTTCGAGTTTTCTTTTAAAAATTTGACATTTCTTACTCATTGCAGAATGATTAAAATTTAGTTTTTTTTACATCGTGCTTTTTTGCACATTTAGGGCGGGATTTTAGATTTCTGCATTCTATTGCCTTATGATTAAAACCGTTTCATTTAAAACATCTCATGATATTTAAATTATCAAATACACGGCATCTGTCCCATCCAACATTTATTTTTTCTTCCTTTAGAATCCTGTGGTATATTTTTCCGTCGACGTCAGTATAAATTGTGTAATTTGTTTGGTTTCGTAAATTTTTTGTTTCATTTATATGTGTTACCTTTATTTTAGAGTTTTGTTCACAAATAAACTCATTTTGAGTTTTCATTTTAATGTTTTATTGATCAATTTTTTTGGGTTTAATTATTACAATCGGCTCGTGTTTTTTTTTTACTTTCTCCGCATAACTTTCTGGCACTATTTTTTAATGTCTTTTTTAATCTCTTCGTTTTTATTGTCCATGTTTATAAAAAAGCGATTTATTTTCCTGCAATACTTTTTTAACCTCATCAAAACTTTGGGTAAAAAGTTTTAAGTTTCATTTCACATGACCATAAACACAACCACGTAAAGTTTCAATTGAAAATCCATTTTTAGAACTCTGGTCCATTTTTTTTATCAATAATAACGTTCAAACTTAAACACCAGTATATTTCGTTTTTTTTTCCAGTTTTTTTAAGTTAGTTTTCATAGTTTTTACAATTTTTTCAAAGCCCGCCAAAACGCTCCAAATCTATGGTCCGTCGGTTTTGATCAGTTTTGAGGTTAGAATGTCAATTGTCAAAAAAAGGATGAGCTTCACCGTAATTATAATTTTATATTCTATTCATAGTAAACTATAAATAAACACAATTAATGAAAGTATGTTCCTGTTTAGAAACTTTAACTCGAACAATAATAATAGTATTGTGTCGGACGCTTTGCCGCCTCATTGTTTTATAAATGTGTAATTAACTGTATGAATTGTGGTTCATAAGAATCAGTTGCTTTACCCTTGCTCCGCAAAAATATAATATTTTACAAGTAAAAAGTGAATCATTCTTCCGCCTAAGTGAGTAACCAGTAACAGTGATCTCCAGTGCATTAATTGTAGTAATTTCATTGTGTCTAAAGGTGCATTTAATCTATTAAAACATCAAAACAAAAATCAAATTTAAAAAAATATATATTAATATTGGAAGTGCATTATCATTGACTTCAGTAAAGTTAAGAACCAATCACAAGTGTCAGTGGTGAGCTCATTGGGCTACCATTCGTCAAAGCATAAATCGAGGACCAATAATAAACAAACAAAAAACAAAACCTACGTAAAAATAAACAAAGATGTCTAAATCGCGCAGCAAGGTCTGCAGTGGAAAAAAAATAACAACATCATCCTGTTCACCACTGTCAACCACATCCGGCCCCATGGATTCACCAAAACATCAATCGATGATAAATATAGATACTGACTCCCTCATAAACTTCTTCGAGTCTAAGCTAAACATTATGCGCTCGGAAAGCAAGACGGCTATTAACGCCGTCCAAATCAAATTAGACGCGCTGTCTAAGGAATGGAAGGCGCAGTTTGAGCAGTATGAGGATATTTTACTTCGCGTCCACGACCTAGAGGACACAAATAAAAAACTTGAAAAAAAGAACTCAGATCTCGAAACAAGAATTGAAACTATTGAAGGGCAATTAGAACAAACCGACCGAGAAAGTCGTTCCAAAAATGTTGAAATCAGGGGAATCCCTGAAATAAATGAAGAAAACTTGAAAAATATAATATTTAACATAAAAAAACAACAAACGCCAACGGAGAGCATCTCAACAACATCGAAGCAGCATATCGTATCACGCACAAAACCAACAAGGACCAACAGAGACCAATCATCTTAAAATTTAAATCTAATATCGACCGTGATGATTTCTTGAATGACGTAAAAAAATACAATAAACAATCCACAGTTAGAGAGGAGAAGCTGAACAGCACTCTCATCGGAATTGCGGGACCGCGCTCACCGATCTACATTACAGAACACCTGACATTTCGAGCAAAACATTTATGGTTTCTTGCTCGAAAGTCAGTACGAGAAAATATTTTTAAATTTGCGTGGATCAGAGGGGGGCATGTATATGTACGTAAAGACACCGGGACCCCTGTTATTATCATTAACGATAAAACAAAGCACATCCTATCTCCCTTACCCAACAACTCATAAAAATATTTCGCCGAGCTTCAAACATTACGTATATTTTTTTAAGTACCTAAATTTTGTTAAGGACTTATGTCATTTTAAATACCTATACTTTTTTAAATACTTCTGGTTTTTGAACTACCTGTATTTTTTTAAATACCAGTACTTATATTTTTTTAATTACTCTTTTTTTTATTACCCTATATTTCTATTTTTTTTTATCTCAGTGGTATAAACCGAAAACATAAATTATCAAATAGTTTTAGCCTAACTGTCACACAATTCGTTTAGAAATCTAATAGATCTGTCTTTAACAACCTATATTTTGAAATATATCTGTGTTTTTAGTTGTGGTCAACAGCAGAAAC